>CAKAJE020000053.1:0-229358 GCA_916610135.2 Macropis europaea | reverse complement strand
CGGTTAATATAAGAATTCAGCGTAATTCTATCACATTTGTTCAATTTACGTCGTTCCTATTTCAGATAGCATACTGGGCTAGGCGGCATCTTAAAGCGCATGAAATGACGAGTTAAATGCTCTATTAAACTTCTAGGGTGGGGCAATCAGAGACCCGATAAGAACATTTTATATTACGGTTAATATAAGAATTCAGCGAAGTTCTATCACATTTGTTCAATTTACGTCGCTCCTATTTCAGATAGCTTATTGGGCTACTGCGGCAACTCAAAGCGCATGAAATGACGAGTGAAATGCACTATTAAACTTCTAGGGTAGGGCGAACAAAGACCCGATTAGATCGTTTTACATTAAGGTTAAAATAAGAATTCAGCGAAATTCTATCACATTTGTTCAATTTACGTCGCTCCTATTTCAGATAGCGTATTGGGCTAAGCTGCGTCCCCTCAAAGCGCAAGAAATGGCTCGTACAATGCACTATTCAACTTCTAGGGGTAGGGCAAACAGAGACCGGATTAGATCATTTTATATTTTGGTTAATATAAGAATTCAGCGAAATTCTATCACATTTGTTCAATTTACGTCGCTCCTATTTCAGATAGCGTATTGGGCTAAGAGGCATCTCAAAGCGCATGAAATGGCGAGTAAAATGCCACTATCAAACTTCTAGGGTGGGGCAATCAGAGACCCGATAAGAACATTTTATATTTTGGTTAATATAAGAATTCAGCGAAATTCTATCACATTTGTTCAATTTACGTCGCTCCTATTTCAGATAGCTATTGGGCTAAGCGGCATCTCAAAGCGCATGAAATGACGAATAAAATGCACTATTAAGCTTGTACGCTAGGGGCGAACAGAGACCCGATTAGATCATTTAACATTATGGTAAATAAAAGAATTCAGCGAAATTCTATCACATTTGTTCAATTTACGTCGCTCCCTATTTCAGATAGCGTACTGGGCTAGGCGGCATCTCAAAGCGTATGAAATGACGAGTAAAATGCTCTATTAAACTTCTAGGGTAGGGCAAACAGAGACCCGATTAGGTCATTTCATATTATGGTTAATTTAAGAATTCAGCGAAGTTCTATCACATTTGTTCAATTTACGTCGCTCCTATTTCAGATAGCTTATTGGGCTAAGCGGCAGCTCAGAGCGCATGAAAGACGAGTGAAATTCACTGTTAAACTTCTAGGGTAGGGCGAACAAAGACCCGATTAGATCATTTTACATTAAGGTTAAAATAAGAATTCAGCGAAATTCTATCACATTTGTTCAATTTACGTCGCTCCTATTTCAGATAGCGTATTGTGCTAAGCGGCATCTCAAAGCGCATGAAATGGCTGAGTAAAGTGCACTATTAAACTTCTAGGGTAGGGCAATCAGAGACCCGATTAGATCATTTATATTTAGTATAATATAAGAATTCAGCGAAATTCTATCACATTTGTTCAATTTACGTCGCTCCTATTTCAGATAGCGTATTGGGCTAAGCGGCATCTCAAAGCGCATGAAATGGCGAGTAAAATGCACTATAAAACTTCTAGGGTAGGGCAATCAGAGACCCGATTAGATCATTTTATATTTTGGTTAATATAAGAATTCAGCGAAATTCTATCACATTTGTTCAATTTACGTCGCTCCTATTTCAGATAGCGTATTGGGCTAAGCGGCATCTCAAAGCGCATGAAATGGCGAGTAAAATGCACTATTAAACTTCTAGGATAAGGCAAACAGAGACCCGATTAGATCATTTTATATTACGGTTAACATAAGAATGCAGCGTAATTCTGTGACATTTGTTCAACGTACGTAGCTCCTATTTCAGATACCGTACTGGGCTAGGCGGCAACTTAAAGCCGCGTGGAATGGCGAGTAAAATGCACTATTAAACTTCTATGATAGGGCAATCAGAGACCCGATTAGATCATTTTATATTTTGGTTAATATAAGAATCCAGCGAAATTCTATCACATTTGTTCAATTTACGTTGCTCCTATTTCAGATAGCGTATTGGGCTAAGCGGCCATCTCACAGCGCACGAAAGGGCGAGTAAAATGCACTATTAAACTTCTAGGGTAGGATAATCAGAGACCCGATAAGATCATTTCATATTTTGGTTATCATAAGATTCAGCGAAATTCTATCACATTTGTTCAATATACGTCGCTCCAATTTCAGATAGCTTATTGGGCTAAGCGGCATCGCAAAGCGCATGAAATGACGAGTGAAATGCACTATTAAACTTCTTGGGTAGGGCGAACAAAGACCCGATTAGATCATTTTACATTAAGGTTAATATGAGAATTCAGCGAAATTCTATCACATTTGTTCAATTTACATCGCTCCTATTTCAGATAGCGACTTGTGCTAAGTGGCATCTCAAAGCGCAAGAAATGGCGAGTAAAATGCACTATTAAACTTCTAGGGTAGGGCAAACAGAGACCCCATTAGATTATTTTTATATTATGGTTAATTTAAGAATTCAGCGAAATTCTATCACAATTTGTTCAATTTACGTCGCTCCTATTTCAGATAGCGTATTGGGCTAAGCGGCATCTCAAAGCGCATGAAATGGCGAGTAAAATGCACTATTAAACTTCTAGGGTAAGGCAATCAGAGACCCGATTAGATCATTTTATATTTTGGTTATAAATGAATTCATCGAAAATTCTATCACATTTGTTCAATTTACATCGCTCCTATTTCAGATAGCGTACTGGGCTAAGCGGCATCTCAAAGCGCATGAAATGGCGAGTAAAATGCACTATTAAACTTCTAGGATAAGGCAAACGGAGACCCGATTAGATCATTTTATATTACGGTTAATATAAGAATTCAGCGTAATTTTTGTGACATTTGTTCAACTTACGTAGCTCCTATTTCAGATAGCGTGCTGGGCTAGGCGGCAACGGTAAAGCGCGTGGAATGGCGAGTAAAATGCACTGTTAAACTTCTATGATAGGGCAATCAGAGACCCGATTAGATCATTTTATATTTTGGTTAATATAAGAATTCAGCGAAATTCTATCACATTTGTTCAATTTACGTCGCTCCTCTCTCAGATAGCTTATTGGGCTAAGCGGCATCGCAAAGCGCATGAATTGACGAGTAAAATGCACTATTAAATTTCTAGGATAAGGCAAACAGAGACCCGATTAGATCATTTTATATTACGGTTAACATAAGAATGCAGCGTAATTCTGTGACATTTGTTCAACTTACGTAGCTCCTATTTCAGATAGCGTACTGGGCTAGGCGGCAAACTTAAAGCGCGTGGAATGGCGAGGTAAAATGCACTATTAAACTTCTATGATAGGGCAATCAGAGGACGCGATTAGATCATTTTATATTTGGTTAATATAAGAATCCAGCGAAATTCTATCACATTTGTTCAATTTACGTCGCTCCTATTTCAGATAGCGTATTGGGCTAAGCGGCATCTCAAAGCGCATGAAATGGTGAGCAAAATGCACTATTAAACTTCTAGGGTAGGGCAATCAGAGACTCCGATTAGATCATTTTATATTTTGGTTAATATAAGAATTCAGCGAAATTCTATCACATTTTGTTCAATTTACGTCGCTCCTATTTTCAGATAGCGTATTGGGCTAAGCGGCATCTCAAAGCGCATGAAATGGCGAGTAAAATGCACGATTAAACTTCTAGGGTAGGGCAATCAGAGACCCGATTAGATCATTTTATATTTTGGTTAAATATAAGAATTCACGCGAAATTTCTATCACATTGTTCAATTTACGTCGCTCCTATTTCAGATAGTGTATTGGGCTAAGCGGCATCTCAAAGCGCAAGAAATGGCAGGTAAAATTCACTATTAAACTTCTAGGGTAGGGCAAACAGAGACCCCATTAGATCATTTTATATTATGGTTAATTTAAGAATTCAGCAAAATTCTACCACATTTGTTCAATTTACATCGCTCCTATTTCGAATAGCGTATTGGGCTAAGCGGCATCGCCATGCGCATGAAATGGCGAGTAAAATGCACTGTTAAACTTCTATGATAGGGCAATCAGAGACCCGATTAGATCATTTTATATTTTGGTTAATATAAGAATTCAGCGTAATTCTATCACATTTGTTCAACATACGTCGCTCCTGTTTCAGATAGTGTACTGGGCTAGGCGGCATCTTAAAGCGCGTGGAAGGGCGAGTAAAATGCACTACTAAACTTCTATGGTAGGGCAATCAGAGTCCCCGTTTAGATCATTTTATGTATTGTTTAATATAAGATTTCAGGGAAATTCTATCACATTTGTTCAATTTACGTCGCTCCTATTTCAGATAGCGTATAGGGCTAAGCGGCATCTCAAAGCGCATGGAATGACGAGTAAAATGCACTAATAAACTTCTACGATAAGGCAAACGGAGATCCGATTAGACCATTTTATATTACGGTTAATATAAGAATTCAGCGTAATTCTATCACATTTGTTCAATTTACATCGCTCCTATTTCAAATAGCGTATTGGGCTAAGCGGCATCTCCATGCGCATGAAATGGCGAGTAAAATGCACTATTAAACTTCTAGGATAAGGCAAATGGAGACCCGATTAGACCATTTTATATTACGGTTAATATAAGAATTCAGCGTTATTCTATCACATTTGTTCAACTTACGTCGCTCCTATTTCAGATAGCGTACTCGGATAGGCGGCATCTTAAAGCGCGTGGAAAGGCGAGTAAAATGGCACTATTAAACTTCGAGGGTAATGCAAACAGAGACCCGATTAGATCATTTTATATTACGGTTAATATAAGATTTCAGGGGAAATTCTATCACATTTGTTCAATTTACATCGCTCCTATTTCAGATAGCGTATTGGGCTAAGCGGCATCTCAAAGCGCATGGAATGACGAGTAAAATGCACTAATAAACTTCTAGGATAAGGCAAACGGAGATCCGATTAAACCATTTTATATAAACGGTTAATATAAGAATTCAGCGTAATTCTATCACATTTGTTCAATTTACGTCGTTCCTATTTCAGATAGCATACTGGGCTAGGCGGCATCTTAAAGCGCATGAAATGACGAGTTAAATGCTCTATTAAACTCCTAGGGTGGGGCAATCAGAGACCCGATAAGAACATTTTATATTACGGTTAATATAAGAATTCAGCGAAGTTCTATCACATTTGTTCAATTTACGTCGCTCCTATTTCAGATAGCTTATTGGGCTAAGCGGCAACTCAAAGCGCATGAAATGACGAGGTGAAATGCACTATTAAACTTCTAGGGTAGCGGCGAACAAAGACCCGATTAGATCGTTTTACATTAAGGGTTAAAATGAGAATTCAGCGAAATTCTATCACATTTGTTCAACTTACGTCGCTCCTATTTCAGATAGCGTATTGGGCTAAGCTGCGTCTCAAAGCGCAAGAAATGGCTCGTACAATGCACTATTCAACTTCTAGGGTAGGGGCAAACAGAGACCGGATTAGATCATTTTATATTTTGGTTAATATAAGAATTCAGCGAAATTCTATCACATTTGTTCAATTTACGTCGCTCCTATTTCAGATAGCGTATTGGGCTAAGAGGCATCTCAAAGCGCATGAAATGGCGAGTAAAATGCACTATCAAACTTCTAGGGTGGGGCAATCAGAGACCCGATAAGAACATTTTATATTTTGGTTAATATAAGAATTCAGCGAAATTCTATCACATTTGTTCAATTACGTCGCTCCTATTTCAGATAGCTATTGGGCTAAGCGGCATCTCAAAGCGGCATGAAATGACGAATAAAATGCACTATTAAGCTGTACGCTAGGGCGAACCAGAGACCCGATTAGATCATTTAACATTATGGTAAATAAAAGAATTCAGCGAAATTCTATCACATTTGTTCAATTTACGTCGCTCCTATTTCAGATAGCGTACTGGGCTAGGCGGCATCTCAAAGCGTATGAAATGACGAGTAAAATGCTCTATTAAACTTCTAGGGTAGGGCAAACAGAGACCCGATTAGGTCATTTCATATTATGGTTAATTTAAGAATTCAGCGAAGTTCTATCACATTTGTTCAATTTACGTCGCTCCTATTTCAGATAGCTTATTGGGCTAAGCGGCAGCTCAGAGCGCATGAAAGACGAGTGAAATTCACTGTTAAACTTCTAGGGTAGGGCGAACAAAGACCCGATTAGATCATTTTACATTAAGGTTAAAATAAGAATTCAGCGAAATTCTATCACATTTGTTCAATTTACGTCGCTCCTATTTCAGATAGCGTATTGTGCTAAGCGGCATCTCAAAGCGCATGAAATGGCGAGTAAAGTGCACTATTAAACTTCTAGGGTAGGGCAATCAGAGACCCGATTAGATCATTTTATATTTAGTATAATATAAGAATTCAGCGAAATTCTATCACATTTGTTCAATTTACGTCGCTCCTATTTCAGATAGCGTATTGGGCTAAGCGGCATCTCAAAGCGCATGAAATGGCGAGTAAAATGCACTATAAAACTTCTAGGGTAGGGCAATCAGAGACCCGATTAGATCATTTTATATTTTGTGTAATATAAGAATTCAGCGAAATTCTATCACATTTGTTCAATTTACGTCGCTCTATTTCAGATAGCGTATTGGGCTAAGCGGCATCTCAAAGCGCATGAAATGGCGAGTAAAATGCACTATTAAACTTCTAGGATAAGGCAAACAGAGACCCGATTAGATCATTTTATATTACGGTTAACATAAGAATGCAGCGTAATTCTGTGACATTTGTTCAACGTACGTAGCTCCTATTTCAGATACCGTACTGGGCTAGGCGGCAACTTAAAGCGCGTGGAATGGCGAGTAAAATGCACTATTAAACTTCTATGATAGGGCAATCAGAGACCCGATTAGATCATTTTATATTTTGGTTAATATAAGAATCCAGCGAAATTCTATCACATTTGTTCAATTTACGTTGCTCCTATTTCAGATAGCGTATTGGGCTAAGCGGCATCTCACAGCGCACGAAAGGGCGAGTAAAATGCACTATTAAACTTCTAGGGTAGGATAATCAGAGACCCGATAAGATCATTTCATATTTTGGTTATCATAAGAATTCAGCGAAATTCTATCACATTTGTTCAATATACGTCGCTCCAATTTCAGATAGCTTATTGGGCTAAGCGGCATCGCAAAGCGCATGAAATGACGAGTGAAATGCACTATTAAACTTCTTGGGTAGGGCGAACAAAGACCCGATTAGATCATTTTACATTAAGGTTAATATGAGAATTCAGCGAAATTCTATCACATTTGTTCAATTTACATCGCTCCTATTTCAGATAGCGACTTGTGCTAAGTGGCATCTCAAAGCGCAAGAAATGGCGAGTAAAATGCACTATTAAACTTCTAGGGTAGGGGCAAACAGAGACCCCCATTAGATTATTTTATATTATGGTTAATTTAAGAATTCAGCGAAATTCTATCACATTTTGTTCAATTTACGTCGCTCCTATTTCAGATAGCGTATTGGGCTAAGCGGCATCTCAAAGCGCATGAAATGGCGAGTAAAATGCACTATTAAACTTCTAGGGTAAGGCAATCAGAGACCCGATTAGATCATTTTATATTTTGGTTAATAAATGAATTCATCGAAATTCTATCACATTTGTTCAATTTACATCGCTCCTATTTCAGATAGCGTACTGGGCTAAGCGGCATCTCAAAGCGCATGAAATGGCGAGTAAAATGCACTATTAAACTTCTAGGATAAGGCCAAACGGAGACCCGATTAGATCATTTTATATTACGGTTAATATAAGAATTCAGCGTAATTTTGTGACATTTGTTCAACTTACGTAGCTCCTATTTCAGATAGCGTGCTGGGGCTAGGGCGGCAACGAGCACGTAAAGCGCGTGGAATGGCGAGTAAAATGCACTGTTAAACTTCTATGATAGGGCAATCAGAGACCCGATTAGATCATTTTATATTTTGGTTAATATAAGAATTCAGCGAAATTCTATCACATTTGTTCAATTACGTCGCTCCTCTCTCAGATAGCTTATTGGGCTAAGCGGCATCGCAAAGCGCATGAATTGACGAGTAAAATGCACTATTAAATTTCTAGGATAAGGCAAACAGAGACCCGATTAGATCATTTTATATTACGGTTAACATAAGAATGCAGCGTAATTCTGTGACATTTGTTCAACTTACGTAGCTCCTATTTTCAGATAGCGTACTGGGCTAGGCGGCAACTTAAAGCGCGTGGAATGGCGAGTAAAATGCACTATTAAACTTCTATGATAGGGCAATCAGAGACGCGATTAGATCATTTTATATTTTGGTTAATATAAGAATCCAGCGAAATTCTATCACATTTGTTCAATTTACGTCGCTCCTATTTCAGATAGCGTATTGGGCTAAGCGGCATCTCAAAGCGCATGAAATGGTGAGCAAAATGCACTATTAAACTTCTAGGGTAGGGTAATCAGAGACCCGATTAGATCATTTTATATTTTGGTTAATATAAGAATTCAGCGAAATTCTATCACATTTGTTCAATTTACGTCGCTCCTATTTCAGATAGCGTATTGGGCTAAGCGGCATCTCAAAGCGCATGAAATGGCGAGTAAAATGCACGATTAAACTTCTAGGGTAGGGCAATCAGAGACCCGATTAGATCATTTTATATTTTGGTTAATATAAGAATTCAGCGAAATTCTATCACATTTGTTCAATTTACGTCGCTCCTATTTCAGATAGTGTATTGGGCTAAGCGGCATCTCAAAGCGCAAGAAATGGCAGGTAAAATTCACTATTAAACTTCTAGGGTAGGGCAAACAGAGACCCCATTAGATCATTTTATATTATGGTTAATTTAAGAATTCAGCAAAATTCTACCACATTTGTTCAATTTACATCGCTCCTATTTCAAATAGCGTATTGGGCTAAGCGGCATCGCCATGCGCATGAAATGGCGAGTAAAATGCACTGTTAAACTTCTATGATAGGGCAATCAGAGACCCGATTAGATCATTTTATATTTTGGTTAATATAAGAATTCAGCGTAATTCTATCACATTTGTTCAACATACGTCGCTCCTGTTTCAGATAGTGTACTGGGCTAGGCGGCATCTTAAAGCGCGTGGAAGGGCGAGTAAAATGCACTACTAAACTTCTATGGTAGGGCAATCAGAGTCCCGTTTAGATCATTTTATGTATTGTTTAATATAAGATTTCAGGGAAATTCTATCACATTTGTTCAATTTACGTCGCTCCTATTTCAGATAGCGTATAGGGCTAAGCGGCATCTCAAAGCGCATGGAATGACGAGTAAAATGCACTAATAAACTTCTACGATAAGGCAAACGGAGATCCGATTAGACCATTTTATATTACGGTTAATATAAGAATTCAGCGTAATTCTATCACATTTGTTCAATTTACATCGCTCCTATTTCAAATAGCGTATTGGGCTAAGCGGCATCGCCATGCGCATGAAATGGCGAGTAAAATGCACTGTTAAACTTCTATGATAGGGCAATCAGAGACCCGATTAGATCATTTTATATTTTGGTTAATATAAGAATTCAGCGTAATTCTATCACATTTGTTCAACATACGTCGCTCCTGTTTCAGATAGTGTACTGGGCTAGGCGGCATCTTAAAGCGCGTGGAAGGGCGAGTAAAATGCACTACTAAACTTCTATGGTAGGGCAATCAGAGTCCCGTTTAGATCATTTTATGTATTGTTTAATATAAGGTTTCAGGGAAATTCTATCACATTTGTTCAATTTACGTCGCTCCTATTTCAGATAGCGTATTGGGCTAAGCGGCATCTCAAAGCGTATGAAATGACGAGAGAAATGCACTATTAAACTTCTTGGGTAGGGCGAACAGAGACCCGATTAGGTCATTTCATATTATGGTTAATTTAAGAATTCAGCGAAATTCTATCACATTTGTTCAATTTACATCGCTCCTATTTCAAATAGCGTATTGGGCTAAGCGGCATCTCCATGCGCATGAAATGGCGAGTAAAATGCACTATTAAACTTCTAGGATAAGGCAAATGGAGACCCGATTAGACCATTTTTATATTACGGTTAATATAAGAATTCAGCGTTATTCTATCACATTTGTTCAACTTACGTCGCTCCTATTTCAGATAGCGTACTCGGATAGGCGGCATCTTAAAGCGCGTGGAAAGGCGAGTAAAATGCACTATTAAACTTCGAGGGTAATGCAAACAGAGACCCGATTAGATCATTTTATATTACGGTTAATATAAGATTTCAGGGAAATTCTATCACATTTGTTCAATTTACATCGCTCCTATTTCAGATAGCGTATTGGGCTAAGCGGCATCTCAAAGCGCATGGAATGACGAGTAAAATGCACTAATAAACTTCTAGGATAAGGCAAACGGAGATCCGATTAAACCATTTTATATAAACGGTTAATATAAGAATTCAGCGTAATTCTATCACATTTGTTCAATTTACGTCGTTCCTATTTCAGATAGCATACTGGGCTAGGCGGCATCTTAAAGCGCATGAAATGACGAGTTAAATGCTCTATTAAACTTCTAGGGTGGGGCAATCAGAGACCCGATAAGAACATTTTATATTACGGTTAATATAAGAATTCAGCGAAGTTCTATCACATTTGTTCAATTTACGTCGCTCCTATTTCAGATAGCTTATTGGGCTAAGCGGCAACTCAAAGCGCATGAAATGACGAGTGAAATGCACTATTAAACTTCTAGGGTAGGGCGAACAAAGACCCGATTAGATCGTTTTACATTAAGGTTAAAATAAGAATTCAGCGAAATTCTATCACATTTGTTCAATTTACGTCGCTCCTATTTCAGATAGCGTATTGGGCTAAGCTGCGTCTCAAAGCGCAAGAAATGGCTCGTACAATGCACTATTCAACTTCTAGGGTAGGGCAAACAGAGACCGGATTAGATCATTTTATATTTTGGTTAATATAAGAATTCAGCGAAATTCTATCACATTTGTTCAATTTACGTCGCTCCTATTTCAGATAGCGTATTGGGCTAAGAGGCATCTCAAAGCGCATGAAATGGCGAGTAAAATGCACTATTAAACTTCTAGGGTGGGGCAATCAGAGACCCGATAAGAACATTTTATATTACGGTTAATATAAGAATTCAGCGAAATTCTATCACATTTGTTCAATTTGCGTCGCTCCAATTTCAGATAGCTTATTGGGCAAAGTGGCATCGCAAAGCGCATGAATTGACGAGTGAAATGCACTATTAAACTTCTTGGGTAGGGCGAACAAAGACCCAATTAGATCATTTTACATTAAGGTTAATATAAGAATTCAGCGAAATTCTATCACATTTGTTCAATTTACATCGCTCCTATTTCAGATAGCGACTTGTGCTAAGCGGCATCTCAAAGCGCAAGAAATGGCGAGTAAAATGCACTATTAAACTTCTAGGATAAGGCAAACAGAGACCCGATTAGATCATTTTATATTACGGTTAACATAAGAATTCAGGGTAATTCTGTGACATTTGTTCAACTTACGTAGCTCCTATTTCAGATAGCGTACTGGGCTAGGCGGCATCTCGAAGCGCATGGAATGACGAGAGAAATGCAGTATTAAACTCCTTGGGTAGGGCGAACAGAGACCCGATTACATCATTTTATATTATGGTTAATTTAAGAATTCAGCACAATTCTATCACATTTGTTCAATTTACGTCGCTCATATTTCAGATAGCGCATTGGGCTAAGCGGCATCTCAAAGCGCATGAAATGGCGAGTAAAATGCACTGTTAAACTTCTAGGGTAGGGCAAACAGAGACCCGATTAGATCATTTCATATTATGGTTTATTTAAGAATTCAAAAAAATTCTATCACATTTGTTCAATTTACGTGGCTGCTATTTCGGATAGCTTATTGGGCTCAGCGGCATCTCAAAGCGCATGAAATGACGAGTGAAATGCACTATTAATCTTCTAGGGTAGGGCGAACAGAGACCCGATTAGATCATTTTAGATTAAGGTTAATATAAGAATTCAGCGAGATTCTCTCACATTTGTTCAATTTACGTCGCTGATATTTCAGATAGCGTATTGGGCTAAGCGGCATCTCAAAGCGCATGAAATGACGAGTGAAATGCACTATTAAACTTCTAGGGTAGGGCAAACAAAGACCCGATTAGATCATTTTACATTAAGGTTAATATAAGAATTCAGCGAAATTCTATCACATTTGTTCAACTTACGTCGCTCCTATTTCAGATAGCGTATTGGGCTAAGCGGCATCTCAAAGCCCATGAAATGGCGTGTAAAATGCACTATTAAACTTCTAGGATAAGGCAAACAGAGACCCGATTAGATCATTTTATATTACGGTTAATATAAGAATTCAGCGTCATTCTATCACATTTCTTCAACTTACGTCGCTCCTATTTCAGATAGCGTACTGGGCTAGGCGGCATCTTAAAGCGCGTGGAATGGCGAGGAAAATTCACTATTAAACTTCTAGGGTAGGGCAATCAGAGACCCGATTAGATCATTTTATATTATGGTTAATTTAACAATTCTGCGAAATTCTATCACATTTGTTCAATTTACGTCGTTCCTATTTCAGATAGCATACTGGGCTGGGCGGCATCTTAAAGCGCGTGGAATGGCTAGTAAAACGCACTATTAAACTTCTAGGGTAGGGCGAACAAAGACCCGATTAGATCATTTTACATTAAGGTTAATATAAGAATTCAGGGAAATTCTATCACATTTGTTGAACATACGTCGCTCAGATTTCAGATAGTGTACTGGGCTAAGCGGCATGTTAAAGTGCGTGGAAGCGCGAGTAAAATGCACTACTAAACTACTATGATAGAGCAATCAGAGTCCCGTTTAGATCATTTTATATTTTGTTTAATATAAGATTTCAGGGAAATTCTATCACATTTGTTCAATTTACGTCGCTCCAATGTCAGATAGCGTATTGGGCTAAGCCGCATCTCAAAGCGCATGAAATGACGAGAGAAATGCCCTATTAAACTTCTTGGGTAGGGCGAACAGAGACCCGATTAGATCATTTTATATTACGGTTAATATAAGAATTCAGCGTGATTCTGTCACACTTGTTCAACTTACGTGGCTCCTATTTCAGATAGCGTACTGGGCTAGGCGGCAACTTAAAGCGCGTGGAATGGCGAGTAAAATGCACTATTAAACTTCTATGATAGGGCAATCAGAGATCCGATTAGATCATTTTATATTTTGGTTAATATAAGAATTTAGCGAAATTCTATCACATTTGTTCAATTTACGTCGCTCCTATGTCAGATAGCGTATTGGGCTAAGCGGCATCTCAAAGTGCATGAAATGGCGAGTAAAATGCACTATTAAACTTCTAGGGTAGGGCAATCAGAGACCCGATTAGATCATTTTATATTATGGTTAATTTAAGAATTCAGCAAAATTCTATCACATTTGTTCAATTTACGTCGTTCCTATTTCAGATAGCGTACTGGGCTAGGCGGCATCTTAAAGCGCGTGGAACGGCGAGTAAAATGCACTATTAAACTTCTATGATAGGGCAATCAGAGACCCGATTAGATCATTTTATATTATGGTTAACTTAAGAATTCAGCAAAATTTTATCACATTTGTTCAATTTACGTCGCTCCTATTTCAGATAGCGTACTGGGCAAGGCGGCATCTTAAACCGCGTGGAATGGCGAGTAAAATGCACTATTAAACTTCTATGATAGGGCAATCAGAGACCCGATTAGATCATTTTATATTACGGTTAATATAAGAATTCAGCGTAATTCTGTCACACTTGTTCAACTTACGTGGCTCCTATTTCAGATAGCGTACTGGGCTAGGGGGCATCTTAAAACGCGAAGAATGGCGAGTAAAATGCACTACTAAACTTCTATGATAGGGCAATCAGAGACCCGATTAGATCATTTCATATTTTGGTTAATATAAGAATTCAGCGAAATTCTATTACATTTGTTCAATTTACGTCGCTCCTATTTCAGATAGCGTATTGTGCTAAGCGGCATCTCAAAGCGCATGAAATGACGAGTGAAAGGCAATATTAAACTTCTAGGGTAGGGCGAACAGAGACCCGAATAGATCATTTTACATTAAGGTTAATATAAGAGTTCAGGGAAATTCTATCACATTTGCTCAATTTACGTCGCTCGTATTTCAGATAGCGTATTGGGCTAAGCGGCATCTCAAAGCGCATGAAATGGCGAGTAAAATGCACTATTAAACTTCTAGGGTAGGGCAAACAGAGACCCGGTTAGATAATTTCATATTATAGTTAATTTAAGAATTCAGCGAAATTCTATCACATTTGTTCAATTTACGTCGCTCCTATTTCAGATTGCGTATTGGGCTAAGCGGCATCTCAAAGCGCATGAAATGGCGAGTAAAATGCACTATTAAACTTCTAGGGTAGGGCAAACAGAGGCCCGATTAGATCAATTTATATTATGGTTAATATAAGAATTCAGCGTAATTCTGTCATGTTTGTTCAATTTACGTCGCTCCTATTTCAGATAGCGTACTGGGCAAGGCGGCATCTTAAACCGCGTGGAATGGCGAGTAAAATGCACTATTAAACTTCTATGATAGAGCAATCAGAGACCCGGTTAGATCATTTTATATTACGGTTAATATAAGAATTCAGCGTAATTCTGTCACACTGGTTCAACTTACGTGGCTCCTATTTCAGATAGCGTACTGGGCTAGGCGGCAACTTAAAGCGCGTGGAATGGCGAGTAAAATGCACTATTAAACTTCTAAGCTAGGGCGAACAGAGACCCGATTAGATCATTTTACATTATGGTTAATAAAAGAATTCAGCGAAATTCTATCACATTTGTTCAATTTACGTCGCTCCTATTTCAGATAGCGTATTGGGCTAAGCGGCATCTCAAAGCGCATGAAATGGCGAATGAAATGCACTATTAAACTTCTAGGGTAGGGCAAACAGAGGCCCGATTAGATCAATTTATATTATGGTTAATTTAAGAATTCAGCAAAATTCTATCACATTTTTTCAATTTACGTCGTTCCTATTTCAGCTAGCGTACTGGGCTAGGCGGCATCTTCAAACGTGAAGAATTTCGAGTAAAATGCACTACTAAACTTCTATGATTGGGCAATCAGAGACCCGATTAGATCATTTTATATTTTGATTAATATAAGAATTCAGCGAAATTCTATTACATTTGTTCAATTTACGTCGCTCCTATTTCAGATAGCGTACTGGGCTAGGCGGCATCTTAAAGCGCGTGGAATGGCGAGTACAATGCACTACTAAACTTCTATGATAGGGCAATCAGTGACCCGATTAGATCATTTTATATTTTGTTTAATATAAGATTTCAGGGAAATTGTATCACATTTGTTCAATTTACGTCGCTCCTATTTCAGATAGCGTATTGGGCTAAGCGGCATCTCAAAGCGCATGAAATGGCGAGTAAAATGCACTATTAAACTTCTAGGGTAGGGCGAACAGAGACCCGAATAGATCATTTTACATTAAGGTTAATATAAGAAATCAGGGAAATTTTATCACATTTGTTCAATTTACGTCGCTCGTATTTCAGATAGCGTATTGGGCTAAGCGGCATCTCAAAGCGCATGAAATGGCGAGTAAAATGCACTATTAAACTTCGAGGGTAGGGCAAACAGAGACCCGATTAGATCATTTTATATTATGGTTAATTTAACAATTCAGCGAAATCCTATCACATTTGTTCAATTTACGTCGCTCCAATTTCAGATAGCGTATTGGACTAAGCGGCATCTCAAAGCGCATGAAATGGCGAGTAAAATGCACTATAAACTTCTAGGCTAGGGCGAACAGAGACCAGATTAGATCATTTTATATTTTGGTTAATATAAGAATTCTGCGAAATTCTATCCCATTTGTTCAACTTACGTCGCTCCTATTTCAGATATCGTACTGGGCTAGGCGGCATCTTAAAGCGCGTGGAATGGCGAGTACAATGCACTACTAAACTTCTATGATAGGGCAATCAGAGACCCGATTAGATCTTTTTATATTTTGTTTAATATAAGATTTCAGGGAAATTGTATCACATTTGTTCAATTTACGTCGCTCTTATTTCAGATAGCGTATTGAGCTAAGCGGCCTCTCAAACCGCATGAAATGGCGAGTGAAATGCACTATTAGACTTCTATGGTAGGGCAATCAGAGACCCGATTAGATCATTTTACATTATGGTTAATAAAAAAATTCAGCGAAATTCTATCACATTTGTTCAACTTCTGTCGCTCCTATTTCAGATAGCGTATTGGGCTAAGCGGCATCTCAAAGCGCATGAAATGACGAGTGAAATGCACTATTAAAATTCTATGATAGGGCAATCAGAGACCCGATTAGATCATTTTATATTTTGGTTAATATAAGAATTCAGCGAAATTCTATCACATTTGTTCAATTTACGTCGCTCCTATTTCAGATTGCGTATTGGGCTAAGCGGCATCTCAAAGCGCATGAAATGGCGAGTAAAATGCACTATTAAACTTCTAGGGTAGGGCAAACAGAGGCCCGATTAGATCAATTTATATTATGGTTAATATAAGAATTCAGCGTAATTCTGTCATGTTTGTTCAATTTACGTCGCTCCTATTTCAGATAGCGTACTGGGCAAGGCGGCATCTTAAACCGCGTGGAATGGCGAGTAAAATGCACTATTAAACTTCTATGATAGGGCAATCAGAGACCCGGTTAGATCATTTTATATTACGGTTAATATAAGAATTCAGCGTAATTCTGTCACACTGGTTCAACTTACGTGGCTCCTATTTCAGATAGCGTACTGGGCTAGGCGGCAACTTAAAGCGCGTGGAATGGCGAGTAAAATGCACTATTAAACTTCTAAGCTAGGGCGAACAGAGACCCGATTAGATCATTTTACATTATGGTTAATAAAAGAATTCAGCGAAATTCTATCACATTTGTTCAATTTACGTCGCTCCTATTTCAGATAGCGTATTGGGCTAAGCGGCATCTCAAAGCGCATGAAATGGCGAATGAAATGCACTATTAAACTTCTAGGGTAGGGCAAACAGAGGCCCGATTAGATCAATTTATATTATGGTTAATAAAAAAATTCAGCGAAATTCTATCACATTTGTTTAACTTCTGTCGCTCCTATTTCAGATAGCGTATTGGGATAAGCGGCATCTCAAAGCGCATGAAATGGCGAGTAAAATGCACTATTAAACTTCTAGGGTAGGTCAGACAGAGACCCGATGAGATCATTTTATATTACGGTTAATTTAAGAATTCAGCGAAATTCTATCACATTTGTTCAATTTACGTCGCTCCTATTTCAGATAGCATACTGGGCTAGGCGGCACCTTAAAGCGCGTGGAATGGCGAGTAAAATGCACTACTAAACTTCTACGATAGAGCAATCAGAGACACGATTAGATCATTTTATATTTTGGTTAATATAAGAATTCAGCGATATTCTATCACATTTGTTCAATTTACGTCGCTCCTATTTCAGATAGCGTACTGGGCTAGGCGGCATCTTAAAGCGCGTGGAATGGCGAGTAAAATGCACTACTAAACTTCTACGATAGGGCAATCAGAGACCCGATTAGATCATTTTATATTTTGGTTAATATAAGAATTTAGCGAAATTCTATCACATTTGTTCAATTTACGTCGCTCCTATTTCAGATAGCTTATAGGGCTTAGCGGCATCTCAAAGCGCATGAAATGGCGAGTGAAATGCACTATTAAACTTCTAGGCTAGGGCGAACAGAGACCCGATTAGATCATTTTACATTTTGGTTAATAAAAGAATTCAGCGAAATTCTATCACATTTGTTCAATTTACGTCGCTCCTATGTCAGTTAGCGTATTCGGCTAAGCGGCATCTCAAAGCGCATGAAATGGCGAGTAAAATGCACTATTTAAGTTCTAGGGTAGGGCAAACAGAGTCCCGATTAGATCATTTTATATTTTGGTTAATATAAGAATTCAGCGAAATTCTATCACATTTGTTCAATTTACGTCGCTCCTATTTCAGATAGCTTATTGGGCTTAGCGGCATCTCAAAGCGCATGAAGTGGCGAATAAAATGCACTATTAAACTTGTAGGCTAGGGCGAACAGAGACCCGATCAGATAATTTTACATTATGGTTAATAAAAAAATTCAGCTAAATTCTATCACATTTGTTCAACTTCTGTCGCTCCTATTTCAGATAGCGTATTGGGCTAAGCGGCATCTCAAAGCGCATGAAATGACGAGTGAAATGCACTATTAAAATTCTATGATAGGGCAATCAGAGACCCGATTAGATCATTTTATATTATGGTTAATTTAAGAATTCAGCAAAATCCCATCACATTTGTTCAATTTACGTCGCTCCTATTTCAGATAGCGTACTGGGCTAGGCGGCATCTTAAAGCGCGTGGAATGGCGAGTAAAATGCACTACTAAACTTCTACGATAGGGTAATCAGAGACCCGATTAGATCATTTTATATTTTGGTTAATATAAGAATTCAGCGAAATTCTATCACATTTGTTCAATTTACGTCGCTCCTATTTCAGATAGCTTATAGGGCTTAGCGGCATCTCAAAGCGCATGAAATGGCGAGTGAAATGCACTATTAAACTTCTAGGCTAGGGCGAACAGAGACCCGATTAGATCATTTTACATTTTGGTTAATAAAAGAATTCAGCGAAATTCTATCACATTTGTTCAATTTACGTCGCTCGTATTTCAGATAGCATATTGGGCTAAGCGGCATCTCAAAGCGCATGAAATGACGAGTGAAATGCACTATTAAAATTCTATGATAGGGCAATCAGAGACCCGATTAGATCATTTTATATTATGGTTAATTTAAGAATTCAGCAAAATTCCACCACATTTGTTCAATTTACGTCGCTCCTATTTCAGATAGCGTACCGGGCTAGGCGGCATCTAAAAGCGCATGAAATGGCGAGTAAAACGCGTTATTAAACTTCTAGGATAAGGCAAACAGAGACCCGATTAGATCATTTTATATTACGCTTAATATGAGAATGCAGCGTAATTCTATCACATTTGTTCAACTTACGTCGCTCCTATTTCAGATAGCGTACTGGGATAGGCGGCATCTCAAAGCGCATGAAATGGCGAGTGAAATGCACTATTAGACTTCTATGGTAGGGCGAACAGAGAGCCGATTAGATCATTTTACATTAAGGTTGATATAAGAATTCACGGAAATTCTATCACATTTGTTCAATTTACGTCGCTCCTGTTTCAGATAGCGTACTGGGCTAGGCGGCATCTAAAAGCGCATGAAATGGCGAGTATAATGCACTATTAAACTTCTAGGATAACGCAAACAGAGACCCGATTAGATCATTTTATATTATGGTTAATTTAAGAATTCAGCGAAATTCTATCACATTTGCTCAATTTACGTCGCTCCTATTTCAGATAGCATACTGCGCAAGGCGGCTTCTTAAAGCGCGTGGAATGGCGAGTAAAACGCGCTATTAAACTTCTAGGATAAGGCAAACAGAGACCCGATTAGATCATTTTATATTACGCTTAATATGAGAATGCAGCGTAATTCTATCACATTTGTTCAACTTACGTCGCTCCTATTTCAGATAGCGTACTGGGATAGGCGGCATCTCAAAGCGCATGAAATGGCGAGTGAAATGCACTATTAGACTTCTATGGTAGGGCGAACAGAGACCCGATTAGATCATTTTACATTAAGGTTGATATAAGAATTCACGGAAATTCTATCACATTTGTTCAATTTACGTCGCTCCTGTTTCAGATAGCGTACTGGGCTAGGCGGCATCTAAAAGCGCATGAAATGGGGAGTATAATGCACTATTAAACTTCTAGGATAACTCAAACAGAGACCCGATTAGATCATTTTATATTATGGTTAATTTAAGAATTCAGCAAAATTCCATCACATTTGTTCAATTTACGTCGCTCCTATTTCAGATAGCATACTGCGCAAGGCGGCTTCTTAAAGCGCGTGGAATGGCGAGTAAAATGCACTACTAAACTTCTACGATAGGGCAATCAGAGACACGATTAGATCATTTTATATTTTGGTTAATATAAGAATTCAGCGAAATTCTATCACATTTGTTCAATTTACGTCGCTCCTATTTCAGATAGCTTATTGGGCTTAGCGGCATCTCAAAGCGCATGAAGTGGCGAATAAAATGCACTATTAAACTTGTAGGCTAGGGCGAACAGAGACCCGATCAGATCATTTTACATTATGGTTAATAAAAAAATTCAGCGAAATTCTATCACATTTGTTCAACTTCTGTCGCTCCTATTTCAGATAGCGTATTGGGCTAAGCGGCATCTCAAAGCGCATGAAATGACGAGTGAAATGCACTATTAAAATTCTATGATAGGGCAATCAGAGACCCGATTAGATCATTTTATATAATGGTTAATTTAAGAATTCAGCAAAATTCCATCACATTTGTTCAATTTACGTCGCTCCTATTTCAGATAGCGTACTGGGCTAGGCGGCATCTTAAAGCGCGTGGAATGGCGAGTAAAATGGACTACTAAACTTCTACGATAGGGCAATCAGAGACCCGATTAGATCATTTTATATTTTGGTTAATATAAGAATTCAGCGAAATTCCATCACATTTGTTCAATTTACGTCGCTCCTATTTCAGATAGCGTACTGGGCTAGGCGGCATCTAAAAGCGCATGAAATGGCGAATAAAATGCTCTATTAAACTTGTAGGCTAGGGCGAACAGAGACCCGATCAGATCATTTTACATTATGGTTAATAAAAAAATTCAGCGAAATTCTATCACATTTGTTCAACTTCTGTCGCTCCTATTTCAGATGGCGTATTGGGATAAGCGGCATCTCAAAGCGCGTGAAATGGCGAGTAAAATGCATTATTAAACTTCTAGGGTAGGTCAGACAGAGACCCGATGAGATCATTTTATATTATGGTTAATTTAAGAATTCAGCGAAATTCTATCACATTTGTTCAATTTACGTCGCTCCTATTTCAGATAGCATACTGGGCTAGGCGGCACCTTAAAGCGCGTGGAATGGCGAGTAAAATGCACTACTAAACTTCTACGATAGGGCAATCAGAGACACGATTAGATCATTTTATATTTTGGTTAATATAAGAATTCAGCGAAATTCTATCACATTTGTTCAATTTACGTCGCTCCTATTTCAGATGGCTTATTGGGCTTAGCGGCATCTCAAAGCGCTTGAAGTGGCGAATAAAATGCACTATTAAACTTGTAGGCTAGGGCGAACAGAGACCCGATCAGATCATTTTACATTATGGTTAATAAAAAAATTCAGCGAAATTCTATCACATTTGTTCAACTTCTGTCGCTCCTATTTCAGATAGCGTATTGGGCTAAGCGGCATCTCAAAGCGCATGAAATGACGAGTGAAATGCACTATTAAAATTCTATGATAGGGCAATCAGAGACCCGATTAGATCATTTTATATTATGGTTAATTTAAGAATTCAGCAAAATTCCATCACATTTGTTCAATTTACGTCGCTCCTATTTCAGATAGCGTACTGGGCTAGGCGGCATCTTAAAGCGCGTGGAATGGCGAGTAAAATGCACTACTAAACTTCTACGATAGGGCAATCAGAGACCCGATTAGATCATTTTATATTTTGGTTAATATAAGAATTCAGCGAAATTCTATCACATTTGTTCAATTTACGTCGCTCCTATTTCAGATAGCATATTGGGCTAAGCGGCATCTCAAAGCGCATGAAATGACGAGTGAAATGCACTATTAAAATTCTATGATAGGGCAATCAGAGACCCGATTAGATCATTTTATATTATGGTTAATTTAAGAATTCAGCAAAATTCCATCACATTTGTTCAATTTACGTCGCTCCTATTTCAGATAGCGTACTGGGATAGGCGGCATCTCAAAGCGCATGAAATGGCGAGTGAAATGCACTATTAGACTTCTATGGTAGGGCGAACAGAGACCCGATTAGATCATTTTACATTAAGGTTGATATAAGAATTCACGGAAATTCTATCACATTTGTTCAATTTACGTCGCTCCTGTTTCAGATAGCGTACTGGGCTAGGCGGCATCTAAAAGCGCATGAAATGGCGAGTATAATGCACTATTAAACTTCTATGGCAGGGCGAACAGAGACCCGATAGGATCATTTCACATTTTGGTTAATAAAAGAATTCAGCGAAATTCTATCACATTTGTTCAATTTACGTCGCACCTATTCCAGATAGCGTATTCGGCTAAGCGGCATCTCAAAGCGCATGAAATGGCGAATAAAATGCACTATTAAACTTCTAGGCTAGGGCGAACAGAGACCCGATCAGTTCATTTCATATTATGGTTAATTTAAGAATTCAGCAAAATTCTATCACATTTGTTCAATTTACGTCGTTACTATTTCAGATAGCGTACTGGGCTCGGCGGCATCTTAAAGCGCGTGGAATGGCGAGTGAAATGCACTATTAGACTTCTATGGTAGGGCGAACAGAGACCCGATTAGATCATTTTATATTATGGTTAATTTAAGAATTCAGCAAAATTCTATCACATTTGTTCAATTTACGTCGCTCCTATTTCAGATAGCATACTGGGCTAGGCGGCACCTTAAAGCGCGTGGAATGGCGAGTAAAATGCACTACTAAACTTCTACGATAGGGCAATCAGAGACACGATTAGATCATTTTATATTTTGGTTAATATAAGAATTCAGCGAAATTCTATCACATTTGTTCAATTTACGTCGCTCCTATTTCAGATAGCGTACTGTGCTGGGCGGCATCTTAAAGCGCGTGGAATGGCGAGTAAAATGCACTACTAAACTTCTACGATAGGGCAATCAGAGACCCGATTAGATCATTTTATATTTTGGTTAATATAAGAATTCAGCGAAATTCTATCACATTTGTTCAATTTACGTCGCTCCTATTTCAGATAGCTTATAGGGCTTAGCGGCATCTTAAAGCGCATGAAATGGCGAGTGAAATGCACTATTAAACTTCTAGGCTAGGGCGAACAGAGACCCGATTAGATCATTTTACATTTTGGTTAATAAAAGAATTCAGCGAAATTCTATCACATTTGTTCAATTTACGTCGCTCCTATTTCAGATAGCATATTGGGCTAAGCGGCATCTCAAAGCGCATGAAATGACGAGTGAAATGCACTATTAAAATTCTATGATAGGGCAATCAGAGACCCGATTAGATCATTTTATATTATGGTTAATTTAAGAATTCAGCAAAATTCCATCACATTTGTTCAATTTACGTCGCTCCTATTTCAGATAGCGTACCGGCCTAGGCGGCATCTAAAAGCGCATGAAATGGCGAGTGAAATGCACTATTAGACTTCTATGGTAGGGCGAACAGAGACCCGATTAGATCATTTTACATTAAGGTTGATATAAGAATTCACGGAAATTCTATCACATTTGTTCAATTTACGTCGCTCCTGTTTCAGATAGCGTACTGGGCTAGGCGGCATCTAAAAGCGCATGAAATGGCGAGTATAATGCACTATTAAACTTCTAGGATAACGCAAACAGAGACCCGATTAGATCATTTTATATTATGGTTAATTTAAGAATTCAGCGAAATTCTATCACATTTGTTCAATTTACGTCGCTCCTATTTCAGATAGCATACTGCGCAAGGCGGCTTCTTAAAGCGCGTGGAATGGCGAGTAAAACGCGCTATTAAACTTCTAGGATAAGGCAAACAGAGACCCGATTAGATCATTTTATATTACGGTTAATATAAGAATGGAGCGTAATTCCAGCACATTTGTTCAACTTACGTCGCTCCTATTTCAGATAGCGTACTGGGCTAGGCTGCATCTCAAAGCGCATGAAATGGCGAGTGAAATGCACTATTAGACTTCTATGGTAGGGCGAACAGAGGCCCGTTTAGATCATTTTACATTAAGGTTAATATAAGTATTCACGGAAATTCTATCACATTTGTTCAATTTACGTCGCTCCTATTTCAGATAGCGTACTGGGCTAGGCGGCATCTCAAAGCGCATGAAATGGCGACTAAAATGCACTATTAAACTTCTAGGCTAGGGCGAACAGAGACCCGATTAGATCATTTTACATTTTGGTTAATAAAAGAATTCAGCGAAATTCCATCACATTTGTTCAATTTACGTCGCTCCTACTTCAGATAGCATATTGGGCTAAGCGGCATCTCAAAGCGCATGAAATGACGAGTGAAATGCACTATTAAAATTCTATGATAGGGCAATCAGAGACCCGATTAGATCATTTTATATTATGGTTAATTTAAGAATTCAGCAAAATTCTATCACATTTGTTCAATTTACGTCGCTCCTATTTCAGATAGCGTACTGGGCTTGGCGGCATCTTAAAGCGCATGAAATGGCGAGTGAAATGCACTATTAAACTTCTATGATAGGGCAATCAGAGACCCGATTAGATCATTTTATATTTTGTTTAATATAAGATTTCAGGGAAATTTTATCACATTTGTTCAATTTACGTCGCTCCTATTTCAGATAGCGTACTGGGCTAGGCGGCATCTTAAAGCGCGTGGAATGTCAAGTAAACTGCACTATTAAATTTCTATGATAGGGCAATCAGAGACCCGATTAGATCATTTTATATTTTGGTTAACATAAGAATTCAGCGAAATTCTATCACATTTGTTCAATTTACGTCGCTCCTATTTCAGATAGCGAACTCGGCTAAGCGGCATCTCAAAGCGCATGAAATGGCGAATAAAATGCACTAATAAACTTCTAGGCTAGGGCGAACAGAGCCCCGATCAGATCATTTTACATTATGGTTAATAAAAGAATTCAGCGAAATTCTATCACATTTGTTCAACTTACGTCGCTCCTATTTCAGATGGCGTATTGGGCTAAACGGCATCTCAAAGCGCATGAAATGGCGAGTGAAATGCACTATTAGACTTCTATGGTAGGGCGAACAGAGACCCGATTAGATCATTTTACATTAAGGTTAATATAAGAATTCACGGAAATTCTATCACATTTGTTCAATTTACGTCGCTCCTATTTCAGATAGCGTATTGGGCTAAGCGGCATCTCAAAGCGCATGAAATGGCGAGTAAAATGCAATACTAAACTTCTAGGATAAGGCAAACAGAGACCCGATTAGATCATTTTATATTACGGTTAATATAAGAATTCAGCGTAATTCTATCGCATTTGTTCCACTTACGTCGCTCCTATTTTAGATAGCCTATTGGGCTAAGCGGCATCTCAACGCGCATGAAATGGCGAGTGAAATGCACTATTAAACTTCTAGGGTAGGGCAAACAGAGACCCGATTAGATCATTTTATATTATAGTGAATTTAAGAGTTCAGCGAAATTCTCTCACATTTGTTCAATTTACGTCGCTCCTATTTCAGATAGCGTATTGGGCTAAGCGGCATCTCAAAGCGCATGAAATGGCGAGTAAAATGCACTATTAAACTTCTAGGATAAGGCAAACAGAGACCCGATTAGATCATTTTATATTACGGTTTATATAAGAATTCAGCGTAATTCTATCACATTTGTTCAACTTACGTCGCTCCTATTTCAGATAGCGTACTGGGCTAGGCGGCATCTTAAAGCGCGTGGAATGGCGAGTAAAATGCACTATTAAAATTCTATGATAGGGCAATCAGAGACCCGATTAGATCATTTTATATTATGGTTAATATAAGTTTTCAGGGAAATTTTATCACATTTGTTCAATTTACGTCGCTCCTATTTCAGATAGCGAACTCGGCTAAGCGGCATCTCAAAGCGCATGAAATGGCGAATAAAATGCACTATTACACTTCTAGGCTAGGGCGAACAGAGACCCGATCAGATCATTTTACATTATGGTTAATAAAAGAATTCAGCGAAATTCTATCACATTCGTTCAAATTACGTCGCTCCTATTTGAGATAGCGTATTGGTCTAAGCGGCATCTTAAAGCGCGTGGAATGGCAAGTAAAATCCACTATTAAACTTCTATGATAGGGCAATCAGAGACCCGATTAGATCATTTTATATTTTGGTTAATATAAGAATTCAGCGAAATTCTATCACATTTGTTCAATTTACGTCGCTCCTATTTCAGATAGCGAACTCGGCTAAGCGGCATCTCAAAGCGCATGAAGTGGCGAATAAAATGCACTATTAAACTTGTAGGCTAGGGCGAACAGAGACCCTATCAGATCATTTTACATTATGGTTAATGAAAGAATTCAGCGAAATTCTATCACATTTGTTCAACTTCTGTCATTCCTATTTCAGATAGCGTATTGGGCTAAGCGGCATCTCAAAGCGCATGAAATGGCGAGTAAAATGCACTATTAAACTTCTAGGGTAGGTGAAACAGAGTCCCGATTAGATCATTTTATATTATGGTTAATTTAAGAATTCAGCGAAATTCTATCACATTTGTTCAATTTACGTCGCTCCTATTTCAGATAGCATACTGGGCTAGGCGGCATCTTAAAGCGCGTGGAATGGCGAGTAAAATGCACTACTAAACTTCTATGATAGGGCAATCAGAGACCCGATTAGATCATTTTATATTTTGGTTAATATAAGAGTTCCGCGAAATTCTATCACATTTGATCAATTTACGTCGCTCCTATTTCAGATAGCTCATTGGGCTTAGTGGCATCTCAAAGCGCATGAAGTGGCGAATAAAATGCACTATTAAACTTGTAGGCTAGGGCGAACAGAGACCCGAGCAGATCATTTTACATTATGGTTAATAAAAAAATTCAGCGAAATTCTATCACATTTGCTCAACTTCTGTCGCTCCTATTTCAGATTGCGTATTGGGCTAAGCGGCATCTCAAAGCGCATGAAATGGCGAGTAAAATGCACTATTAAACTTCTAGGGTAGGCCAGACAGAGTCCCGATGAGATCATTTTATATTATGGTTAATTTAAGAATTCAGCGAAATTCTATCACATTTGTTCAATTTACGTCGCTCCTATTTCAGATAGCATACTGGGCTAGGCGGCATCTTAAAGCGCGTGGAATGGCGAGTAAAATGCACTACTAAACTTCTACGATAGGGCAATCAGAGACCCGATTAGATCATTTTATATTATGGTTAATTTAAGAATTCAGCAAAATTCTATCACATTTGTTCAATTTACGTCGCTCCTATTTCAGATAGCGTACTGGGCTAGGCGGCATCTCAAGCGCATGAAATGGCGAGTAAAATGCACTATTAAACTTCTATGATAGGGCAATCAGAGACCCGATTAGATCATTTTATATTTTGTTTAATATAAGATTTCAGGGAAATTTTATCACATTTGTTCAATTTACGTCGCTCCTATTTCAGATAGCGAACTCGGCTAAGCGGCATCTCAAAGCGCATGAAATGGCGAATAAAATGCACTATTAAACTTCTAGGCTAGGGCGAACAGAGACCCGATTCGATCATTTTACATTTTGGTTAATAAAAGAATTCAGCGAAATTCTATCACATTTGTTCAATTTACGTCGCTCCTATTTCAGATAGCATATTGGGCTAAGCGGCATCTCAAAGCGCATGAAATGACGAGTGAAATGCACTATTAAACTTCTATGATAGGGCAATCAGAGACCCGATTAGATCATTTTATATTTTGTTTAATATAAGATTTCAGGGAAATTTTATCACATTTGTTCAATTTACGTCGCTCCTATTTCAGATAGCGTACTGGGCTAGGCGGCATCTTAAAGCGCGTGGAATGTCAAGTAAACTGCACTATTAAATTTCTATGATAGGGCAATCAGAGACCCGATTAGATCATTTTATATTTTGGTTAACATAAGAATTCAGCGAAATTCTATCACATTTGTTCAATTTACGTCGCTCCTATTTCAGATAGCGAACTCGGCTAAGCGGCATCTCAAAGCGCATGAAATGGCGAATAAAATGCACTAATAAACTTCTAGGCTAGGGCGAACAGAGCCCCGATCAGATCATTTTACATTATGGTTAATAAAAGAATTCAGCGAAATTCTATCACATTTGTTCAACTTACGTCGCTCCTATTTCAGATGGCGTATTGGGCTAAACGGCATCTCAAAGCGCATGAAATGGCGAGTGAAATGCACTATTAGACTTCTATGGTAGGGCGAACAGAGACCCGATTAGATCATTTTACATTAAGGTTAATATAAGAATTCACGGAAATTCTATCACATTTGTTCAATTTACGTCGCTCCTATTTCAGATAGCGTATTGGGCTAAGCGGCATCTCAAAGCGCATGAAATGGCGAGTAAAATGCAATACTAAACTTCTAGGATAAGGCAAACAGAGACCCGATTAGATCATTTTATATTACGGTTAATATAAGAATTCAGCGTAATTCTATCGCATTTGTTCCACTTACGTCGCTCCTATTTTAGATAGCGTATTGGGCTAAGCGGCATCTCAACGCGCATGAAATGGCGAGTGAAATGCACTATTAAACTTCTAGGGTAGGGCAAACAGAGACCCGATTAGATCATTTTATATTATAGTGAATTTAAGAGTTCAGCGAAATTCTCTCACATTTGTTCAATTTACGTCGCTCCTATTTCAGATAGCGTATTGGGCTAAGCGGCATCTCAAAACGCATGAAATGGCGTGTAAAATGCACTATTAAACTTCTAGGATAAGGCAAACAGAGACCCGATTAGATCATTTTATATTACGGTTTATATAAGAATTCAGCGTAATTCTATCACATTTGTTCAACTTACGTCGCTCCTATTTCAGATAGCGTACTGGTCTAGGCGGCATCTTAAAGCGCGTGGAATGGCGAGTAAAATGCACTATTAAAATTCTATGATAGGGCAATCAGAGACCCGATTAGATCATTTTATATTATGGTTAATATAAGTTTTCAGGGAAATTTTATCACATTTGTTCAATTTACGTCGCTCCTATTTCAGATAGCGAACTCGGCTAAGCGGCATCTCAAAGCGCATGAAATGGCGAATAAAATGCACTATTAAACTTCTAGGCTAGGGCGAACAGAGACCCGATCAGATCATTTTACATTATGGTTAATAAAAGAATTCAGCGAAATTCTATCACATTCGTTCAAATTACGTCGCTCCTATTTGAGATAGCGTATTGGTCTAAGCGGCATCTTAAAGCGCGTGGAATGGCAAGTAAAATGCACTATTAAACTTCTATGATAGGGCAATCAGAGACCCGATTAGATCATTTTATATTTTGGTTAATATAAGAATTCAGCGAAATTCTATCACATTTGTTCAATTTACGTCGCTCCTATTTCAGATAGCGAACTCGGCTAAGCGGCATCTCAAAGCGCATGAAGTGGCGAATAAAATGCACTATTAAACTTGTAGGCTAGGGCGAACAGAGACCCTATCAGATCATTTTACATTATGGTTAATGAAAGAATTCAGCGAAATTCTATCACATTTGTTCAACTTCTGTCATTCCTATTTCAGATAGCGTTTTGGGCTAAGCGGCATCTCAAAGCGCATGAAATGGCGAGTAAAATGCACTATTAAACTTCTAGGGTACGTGAAACAGAGTCCCGATTAGATCATTTTATATTATGGTTAATTTAAGAATTCAGCGAAATTCTATCACATTTGTTCAATTTACGTCGCTCCTATTTCAGATAGCATACTGGGCTAGGCGGCATCTTAAAGCGCGTGGAATGGCGAGTAAAATGCACTACTAAACTTCTATGATAGGGCAATCAGAGACCCGATTAGATCATTTTATATTTTGGTTAATATAAGAGTTCCGCGAAATTCTATCACATTTGATCAATTTACGTCGCTCCTATTTCAGATAGCTCATTGGGCTTAGCGGCATCTCAAAGCGCATGAAGTGGCGAATAAAATGCACTATTAAACTTGTAGCCTAGGGCGAACAGAGACCCGAGCAGATCATTTTACATTATGGTTAATAAAAAAATTCAGCGAAATTCTATCACATTTGCTCAACTTCTGTCGCTCCTATTTCAGATTGCGTATTGGGCTAAGCGGCATCTCAAAGCGCATGAAATGGCGAGTAAAATGCACTATTAAACTTCTAGGGTAGGCCAGACAGAGTCCCGATGAGATCATTTTATATTATGGTTAATTTAAGAATTCAGCGAAATTCTATCACATTTGTTCAATTTACGTCGCTCCTATTTCAGATAGCATACTGGGCTAGGCGGCATCTTAAAGCGCGTGGAATGGCGAGTAAAATGCACTACTAAACTTCTACGATAGGGCAATCAGAGACCCGATTAGATCATTTTATATTATGGTTAATTTAAGAATTCAGCAAAATTCTATCACATTTGTTCAATTTACGTCGCTCCTATTTCAGATAGCGTACTGGGCTAGGCGGCATCTCAAGCGCATGAAATGGCGAGTAAAATGCACTATTAAACTTCTATGATAGGGCAATCAGAGACCCGATTAGATCATTTTATATTTTGTTTAATATAAGATTTCAGGGAAATTTTATCACATTTGTTCAATTTACGTCGCTCCTATTTCAGATAGCGAACTCGGCTAAGCGGCATCTCAAAGCGCATGAAATGGCGAATAAAATGCACTATTAAACTTCTAGGCTAGGGCGAACAGAGACCCGATTAGATCATTTTACATTTTGGTTAATAAAAGAATTCAGCGAAATTCTATCACATTTGTTCAATTTACGTCGCTCCTATTTCAGATAGCATATTGGGCTAAGCGGCATCTCAAAGCGCATGAAATGACGAGTGAAATGCACTATTAAAATTCTATGATAGGGCAATCAGAGGCCCGATTAGATCATTTTATATTATGGTTAATTTAAGAATTCAGCAAAGTTCCATCACATTTGTTCAATTTACGTCGCTCCTATTTCAGATAGCGTACTGTGCTAGGCGGCATCTAAAAGCGCATGAAATGGCGAGTATAATGCACTATTAAACTTCTAGGATAACGCAAACAGAGACCCGATTATATCATTTTATATTATGGTTAATTTAAGAATTCAGCGAAATTCTATCACATTTGTTCAATTTACGTCGCTCGTATTTCAGATAGCATACTGGGCTAGGCGGCATCTTAAAGCGCGTGGAGTGGCGAGTAAAACGCGCTATTAAACTTCTAGGATAAGGCAAACAGAGACCCGATTAGATCATTTTATATTACGCTTAATATGAGAATGCAGCGTAATTCTATCACATTTGTTCAACTTACGTCGCTCCTATTTCAGATAGCGTACTGGGATAGGCGGCATCTCAAAGCGCATGAAATGGCGAGTGAAATGCACTATTAGACTTCTATGGTAGGGCGAACAGAGACCCGATTAGATCATTTTACATTAAGGTTGATATGAGAATTCACGGAAATTCTATCACATTTGTTCAATTTACGTCGCTCCTATTTCAGATACCGAACTCGGCTAAGCGGCATCTCAAAGCGCATGAAATGGCGAATAAAATGCACTAATAAACTTCTAGGCTAGGGCGAACAGAGCCCCGATCAGATCATTTTACATTATGGTTAATAAAAGAATTCAGCGAAATTCTATCACATTTGTTCAACTTACGTCGCTCCTATTTCAGATGGCGTATTGGGCTAAACGGCATCTCAAAGCGCATGAAATGGCGAGTAAAATGCAATACTAAACTTCTAGGATAAGGCAAACAGAGACCCGATTAGATCATTTTATATTACGGTTAATATAAGAATTCAGCGTAATTCTATCGCATTTGTTCCACTTACGTCGCTCCTATTTTAGATAGCGTATTGGGCTAAGCGGCATCTCAACGCGCATGAAATGGCGAGTGAAATGCACTATTAACGTTCTAGGGTAGGGCAAACAGAGACCCGATAAGATCATTTTATATTATGGTTAATTTAAGAATTCAGCGAAATTCTATCACATTTGATCAATTTACGTCGCTCCTATTTCAGATAGCGTATTGGGATAAGCGGAATCTGAAAGCGCATGAAATGGCGAGTAAAATGCACTATTAAACTTCTAGGCTAGGGCAAACAAAGACCCGATTAAATCATTTTATATTATGGTTAATTTACGAATTCAGCGAAATTCTATCACATTTATTCAATTTACGTCGCTCCTATTTCAGATAGCGTATTGGGATATGCGGCATCTCAAAGCGCATGAAATGGCGAGTAAAATGCACCATTAAACTTCTAGGATAAGACAAACAGAGACCCGAATAGATCATTTTACATTAAGGTTAATATAAGAAATCAGGGAAATTTTATCACATTTGTTCAATTTACGTCGCTCCAATTTCAGATAGCGTATTGGACTAAGCGGCATCTCAAAGCGCATGAAATGGCGAGTAAAATGCACTATTAAACTTCTAGGCTAGGGCGAACAGAGACCAGATTAGATCATTTTATATTTTGGTTAATATAAGAATTCTGCGAAATTCTATCCCATTTGTTCAACTTACGTCGCTCCTATTTCAGATATCGTACTGGGCTAGGCGGCATCTTAAAGCGCGTGGAATGGCGAGAACAATGCACTACTAAACTTCTATGATAGGGCAATCAGAGACCCGATTAGATCATTTTATATTTTGTTTAATATAAGATTTCAGGGAAATTGTATCACATTTGTTCAATTTACGTCGCTCTTATTTCAGATAGCGTATTGAGCTAAGCGGCCTCTCAAACCGCATGAAATGGCGAGTGAAATGCACTATTAGACCTCTATGGTAGGGCAATCAGAGACCCGATTAGATCATTTTACATTATGGTTAATAAAAAAATTCAGCGAAATTCTATCACATTTGTTCAACTTCTGTCGCTCCTATTTCAGATAGCGTATTGGGCTAAGCGGCATCTCAAAGCGCATGAAATGACGAGTGAAATGCACTATTAAAATTCTATGATAGGGCAATCAGAGACCCGATTAGATCATTTTATATTATGGTTAATTTAAGAATTCAGCAAAATTCGATCACATTTGTTCAATTTACGTCGCTCCTATTTCAGATAGCGTACTGGGCTAGGCGGCATCTTAAAGCATGTGGAATGGCGAGTAAAATGCACTACTAAACTTCTACGATAGGGCAATCAGAGACCCGATTAGATCATTTTATATTTTGGTTAATATAAGAATTCAGCGAAATTCTATCACATTTGTTCAATTTACGTCGCTCCTATTTCAGATAGCTTATAGGGCTTAGCGGCATCTCAAAGCGCATTAAATGGCGAGTGAAATGCACTATTAAACTTCTAGGCTAGGGCGAACAGAGACCCGATTAGATCATTTTACATTTTGGTTAATAAAAGAATTCAGCGAAATTCTATCACATTTGTTCAATTTACGTCGCTCCTATTTCAGATAGCATATTGCGCTAAGCGGCATCTCAAAGCGCATGAAATGACGAGTGAAATGCACTATTAAAATTCTATGATAGGGCAATCAGAGACCCGATTAGATCATTTTATATTATGGTTAATTTAAGAATTCAGCAAAATTCCATCACATTTGTAAAATTTACATCGCTCCTATTTCAGATAGCGTACTGGGCTAGGCGGCATCTAAAAGCGCATGAAATGGCGAGTAAAACGCGCTATTAAACTTCTAGGATAAGGCAAACAGAGACCCGATTAGATCATTTTATATTACGCTTAATATGCGAATGCAGCGTAATTCTATCACATTTGTTCAACTTACGTCGCTCCTATTTCAGATAGCGTACTGGGATAGGCGGCATCTCAAAGCGCATGAAATGGCGAGTGAAATGCACTATTAGACTTCTATGGTAGGGCGAACAGAGACCCGATTAGATCATTTTACATTAAGGTTGATATAAGAATTCACGGAAATTCTATCGCATTTGTTCAATTTACGTCGCTCCTGTTTCAGATAGCGTACTGGGCTAGGCGGCATCTATAAGCGCATGAAATGGCGAGTATAATGCACTATTAAACTTCTAGGATAACGCAAACAGAGACCCGATTAGATCATTTTATATTATGGTTAATTTAAGAATTCAGCGAAATTCTATCACATTTGTTCAATTTACGTCGCTCCTATTTCAGATAGCATACTGCGCAAGGCGGCTTCTTAAAGCGCGTGGAATTGCGAGTAAAACGCGCTATTAAACTTCTAGGATACGGCAAACAGAGACCCGATTAGATCATTTTATATTACGGTTAATATAAGAATGCAGCGTAATTCCAGCACATTTGTTCAACTTACGTCGCTCCTATTTCAGATAGCGTACTGGGCTAGGCTGCATCTCAAAGCGCATAAAATGGCGAGTGAAATGCACTATTAGACTTCTATGGTAGGGCGAACAGAGACCCGATAGGATCATTTTACATTAAGGTTAATATAAGAATTCACGGAAATTCTATCACATTTGTTCAATTTACGTCGCTCCTATTTCAGATAGCGTATTGGGCTAAGCGGCCTCTCAAAGCGCATGAAATGGCGAGTGAAATGCACTATTAAACTTCTAGGGTAGGGCAAACAGAGACCCGATTAGATCATTTTATAATATGGTTAATTTAAGAATTCAGCAAAATTCTATCACATTTGTTCAACATACGTCGCTCCTATTTCAGATATCGTACTGGGCTAGGCGGCATCTTAAAGCGCGTGGAATGGCGAGTAAAATGCACTACTAAACTTCTATGATAGGGCAATCAGAGACCCGACTAGATCATTTTATATTTTGTTTAATATAAGATTTCAGGGAAATTGTATCACATTTGTTCAATTTACGTCGCTCCTATTTCAGATAGCGTATTCGGCTAAGCGGCATCTCAAAGCGCATGAAGAGGCGAATAAAATGCACTATTAAACTTGTAGGCTAGGGCGAACAGAGACCCGATCAGATCATTTTACATTATGGTTAATAAAAAAATTCAGCGAAATTCTATCACATTTGTTTAACTTCTGTCGCTCCTATTTCAGATAGCGTATTGGGATAAGCGGCATCTCAAAGCGCATGAAATGGCGAGTAAAATGCACTATTAAACTTCTAGGGTAGGTCAGACAGAGACCCGATGAGATCATTTTATATTATGGTTAATTTAAGAATTCAGCGAAATTCTATCACATTTGTTCAATTTACGTCGCTCCTATTTCAGATAGCATACTGGGCTAGGCGGCACCTTAAAGCGCGTGGAATGGCGAGTAAAATGCACTACTAAACTTCTACGATAGGGCAATCAGAGACACGATTAGATCATTTTATATTTTGGTTAATATAAGAATTTAGCGAAATTCTATCACATTTGTTCAATTTACGTCGCTCCTATTTCAGATAGCTTATAGGGCTTAGCGGCATCTCAAAGCGCATGAAATGGCGAGTGAAATGCACTATTAAACTTCTAGGCTAGGGCGAACAGAGACCCGATTAGATCATTTTACATTTTGGTTAATAAAAGAATTCAGCGAAATTCTATCACATTTGTTCAATTTACGTCGCTCCTATGTCAGTTAGCGCATTCGGCTAAGCGGCATCTCAAAGCGCATGAAATGGCGAGTAAAATGCACTATTTAAGTTCTAGGGTAGGGCAAACAGAGTCCCGATTAGATCATTTTATATTTTGGTTAATATAAGAATTCAGCGAAATTCTATCACATTTGTTCAATTTACGTCGCTCCTATTTCAGATAGCTTATTGGGCTTAGCGGCATCTCAAAGCGCATGAAGTGGCGAATAAAATGCACTATTAAACTTGTAGGCTAGGGCGAACAGAGACCCGATCAGATAATTTTACATTATGGTTAATAAAAAAATTCAGCGAAATTCTATCACATTTGTTCAACTTCTGTCGCTCCTATTTCAGATAGCGTATTGGGCTAAGCGGCATCTCAAAGCGCATGAAATGACGAGTGAAATGCACTATTAAAATTCTATGATAGGGCAATCAGAGACCCGATTAGATCATTTTATATTATGGTTAATTTAAGAATTCAGCAAAATTCCATCACATTTGTTCAATTTACGTCGCTCCTATTTCAGATAGCGTACTGGGCTAGGCGGCATCTTAAAGCGCGTGGAATGGCGAGTAAAATGCACTACTAAACTTCTACGATAGGGTAATCAGAGACCCGATTAGATCATTTTATATTTTGGTTAATATAAGAATTCAGCGAAATTCTATCACATTTGTTCAAATTACGTCGCTCCTATTTCAGATAGCTTATAGGGCTTAGCGGCATCTCAAAGCGCATGAAATGGCGAGTGAAATGCACTATTAAACTTCTAGGCTAGGGCGAACAGAGACCCGATTAGATCATTTTACATTTTGGTTAATAAAAGAATTCAGCGAAATTCTATCACATTTGTTCAATTTACGTCGCTCCTATTTCAGATAGCATATTGGGCTAAGCGGCATCTCAAAGCGCATGAAATGACGAGTGAAATGCACTATTAAAATTCTATGATAGGGCAATCAGAGACCCGATTAGATCATTTTATATTATGGTTAATTTAAGAATTCAGCAAAATTCCATCACATTTGTTCAATTTACGTCGCTCCTATTTCAGATAGCGTACTGGGCTAGGCGGCATCTTAAAGCGCGTGGAATGGCGAGTAAAATGGACTACTAAACTTCTACGATAGGGCAATCAGAGACACGATTAGATCATTTTATATTTTGGTTAATATAAGAATTCAGCGAAATTCTATCACATTTGTTCAATTTACGTCGCTCCTATTTCAGATGGCGTACCGGGCTAGGCGGCATCTAAAAGCGCATGAAATGGCGAGTAAAACGCGCTATTAAACTTCTAGGATAAGGCAAACAGAGACCCGATTAGATCATTTTATATTACGCTTAATATGAGAATGCAGCGTAATTCTATCACATTTGTTCAACTTACGTCGCTCCTATTTCAGATAGCGTACTGGGATAGGCGGCATCTCAAAGCGCATGAAATGGCGAGTGAAATGCACTATTAGACTTCTATGGTAGGGCGAACAGAGAGCCGATTAGATCATTTTACATTAAGGTTGATATAAGAATTCACGGAAATTCTATCACATTTGTTCAATTTACGTCGCTCCTGTTTCAGATAGCGTACTGGGCTAGGCGGCATCTAAAAGCGCATGAAATGGCGAGTATAATGCACTATTAAACTTCTAGGATAACGCAAACAGAGACCCGATTAGATCATTTTATATTATGGTTAATTCAAGAATTCAGCGAAATTCTATCACATTTGCTCAATTTACGTCGCTCCTATTTCAGATAGCATACTGCGCTAGGCGGCTTCTTAAAGCGCGTGGAATGGCGAGTAAAACGCGCTATTAAACTTCTAGGATAAGGCAAACAGAGACCCGATTAGATCATTTTATATTACGCTTAATATGAGAATGCAGCGTAATTCTATCACATTTGTTCAACTTACGTCGCTCCTATTTCAGATAGCGTACTGGGATAGGCGGCATCTCAAAGCGCATGAAATGGCGAGTGAAATGCACTATTAGACTTCTATGGTAGGGCGAACAGAGACCCGATTAGATCATTTTACATTAAGGTTGATATAAGAATTCACGGAAATTCTATCACATTTGTTCAATTTACGTCGCTCCTGTTTCAGATAGCGTACTGGGCTAGGCGGCATCTAAAAGCGCATGAAATGGGGAGTATAATGCACTATTAAACTTCTAGGATAACTCAAACAGAGACCCGATTAGATCATTTTATATTATGGTTAATTTAAGAATTCAGCGAAATTCTATCACATTTGTTCAATTTACGTCGCTCCTATTTCAGATAGCATACTGCGCAAGGCGGCTTCTTAAAGCGCGTGGAATGGCGAGTAAAATGCACTACTAAACTTCTACGATAGGGCAATCAGAGACACGATTAGATCATTTTATATTTTGGTTAATATAAGAATTCAGCGAAATTCTATCACATTTGTTCAATTTACGTCGCTCCTATTTCAGATAGCTTATTGGGCTTAGCGGCATCTCAAAGCGCATGAAGTGGCGAATAAAATGCACTATTAAACTTGTAGGCTAGGGCGAACAGAGACCCGATCAGATCATTTTACATTATGGTTAATAAAAAAATTCAGCGAAATTCTATCACATTTGTTCAACTTCTGTCGCTCCTATTTCAGATAGCGTATTGGGCTAAGCGGCATCTCAAAGCGCATGAAATGACGAGTGAAATGCACTATTAAAATTCTATGATAGGGCAATCAGAGACCCGATTAGATCATTTTATATAATGGTTAATTTAAGAATTCAGCAAAATTCCATCACATTTGTTCAATTTACGTCGCTCCTATTTCAGATAGCGTACTGGGCTAGGCGGCATCTTAAAGCGCGTGGAATGGCGAGTAAAATGGACTACTAAACTTCTACGATAGGGCAATCAGAGACACGATTAGATCATTTTATATTTTGGTTAATATAAGAATTCAGCGAAATTCTATCACATTTGTTCAATTTACGTCGCTCCTATTTCAGATAGCTTATTGGGCTTAGCGGCATCTCAAAGCGCTTGAAGTGGCGAATAAAATGCACTATTAAACTTGTAGGCTAGGGCGAACAGAGACCCGATCAGATCATTTTACATTATGGTTAATAAAAAAATTCAGCGAAATTCTATCACATTTGTTCAACTTCTGTCGCTCCTATTTCAGATAGCGTATTGGGCTAAGCGGCATCTCAAAGCGCATGAAATGACGAGTGAAATGCACTATTAAAATTCTATGATAGGGCAATCAGAGACCCGAATAGATCATTTTATATTATGGTTAATTTAAGAATTCAGCAAAATTCCATCACATTTGTTCAATTTACGTCGCTCCTATTTCAGATAGCGTACTGGGCTAGGCGGCATCTTAAAGCGCGTGGAATGGCGAGTAAAATGCACTACTAAACTTCTACGATAGGGCAATCAGAGACCCGATTAGATCATTTTATATTTTGGTTAATATAAGAATTCAGCGAAATTCTATCACATTTGTTCAATTTACGTCGCTCCTATTTCAGATAGCATATTGGGCTTAGCGGCATCTCAAAGCGCATGAAATGACGAGTGAAATGCACTATTAAAATTCTATGATAGGGCAATCAGAGACCCGATTAGATCATTTTATATTATGGTTAATTTAAGAATTCAGCAAAATTCCATCACATTTGTTCAATTTACGTCGCTCCTATTTCAGATAGCGTACTGGGCTAGGCGGCATCTAAAAGCGCATGAAATGGCGAGTAAAACGCGCTATTAAACTTCTAGGATAAGGCAAACAGAGACCCGATTAGATCATTTTATATTACGCTTAATATGAGAATGCAGCGTAATTCTATCACATTTGTTCAACTTACGTCGCACCTATTTCAGATAGCGTACTGGGATAGGCGGCATCTCAAAGCGCATGAAATGGCGAGTGAAATGCACTATTAGACTTCTATGGTAGGGCGAACAGAGACCCGATTAGATCATTTTACATTAATGTTGATATAAGAATTCACGGAAATTCTATCACATTTGTTCAATTTACGTCGCTCCTGTTTCAGATAGCGTACTGGGCTAGGCGGCATCTAAAAGCGCATGAAATGGGGAGTATAATGCACTATTAAACTTCTAGGATAACTCAAACAGAGACCCGATTAGATCATTTTATATTATGGTTAATTTAAGAATTCAGCGATATTCTATCACATTTGTTCAATTTACGTCGCTCCTATTTCAGATAGCATACTGGGCTAGGCGGCACCTTAAAGCGCGTGGAATGGCGAGTAAAATGCACTACTAAACTTCTACGATAGGGCAATCAGAGACACGATTAGATCATTTTATATTTTGGTTAATATAAGAATTCAGCGAAATTCTATCACATTTGTTCAATTTACGTCGCTCCTATTTCAGATAGCGTACTGGGCTGGGCGGCATCTTAAAGCGCGTGGAATGGCGAGTAAAATGCACTACTAAACTTCTACGATAGGGCAATCAGAGACCCGATTAGATCATTTTATATTTTGGTTAATATAAGAATTCAGCGAAATTCTATCACATTTGTTCAATTTACGTCGCTCCTATTTCAGATAGCTTATAGGGCTTAGCGGCATCTCAAAGCGCATGAAATGGCGAGTGAAATGCACTATTAAACTTCTAGGCTAGGGCGAACAGAGACCCGATTAGATCATTTTACATTTTGGTTAATAAAAGAATTCAGCGAAATTCTATCACATTTGTTCAATTTACGTCGCTCCTATTTCAGATAGCATATTGGGCTAAGCGGCATCTCAAAGCGCATGAAATGACGAGTGAAATGCACTATTAAAATTCTATGATAGGGCAATCAGAGACCCGATTAGATCATTTTATATTATGGTTAATTTAAGAATTCAGCAAAATTCCATCACATTTGTTCAATTTACGTCGCTCCTATTTCAGATAGCGTACCGGGCTAGGCGGCATCTAAAAGCGCATGAAATGGCGAGTGAAATGCACTATTAGACTTCTATGGTAGGGCGAACAGAGACCCGATTAGATCATTTTACATTAAGGTTGATATAAGAATTCACGGAAATTCTATCACATTTGTTCAATTTACGTCGCTCCTGTTTCAGATAGCGTACTGGGCTAGGCGGCATCTAAAAGCGCATGAAATGGCGAGTATAATGCACTATTAAACTTCTAGGATAACGCAAACAGAGACCCGATTAGATCATTTTATATTATGGTTAATTTAAGAATTCAGCGAAATTCTATCACATTTGTTCAATTTACGTCGCTCCTATTTCAGATAGCATACTGCGCAAGGCGGCTTTTTAAAGCGCGTGGAATGGCGAGTAAAACGCGCTATTAAACTTCTAGGATAAGGCAAACAGAGACCCGATTAGATCATTTTATATTACGGTTAATATAAGAATGGAGCGTAATTCCAGCACATTTGTTCAACTTACGTCGCTCCTATTTCAGATAGCGTACTGGGCTAGGCTGCATCTCAAAGCGCATGAAATGGCGAGTGAAATGCACTATTAGACTTCTATGGTAGGGCGAACAGAGGCCCGTTTAGATCATTTTACATTAAGGTTAATATAAGTATTCACGGAAATTCTATCACATTTGTTCAATTTACGTCGCTCCTATTTCAGATACCGTACTGGGCTAGGCGGCATCTCAAAGCGCATGAAATGGCGACTAAAATGCACTATTAAACTTCTAGGCTAGGGCGAACAGAGACCCGATTAGATCATTTTACATTTTGGTTAATAAAAGAATTCAGCGAAATTCGATCACATTTGTTCAATTTACGTCGCTCCTATTTCAGATAGCATATTGGGCTAAGCGGCATCTCAAAGCGCATGAAATGACGAGTGAAATGCACTATTAAAATTCTATGATAGGGCAATCAGAGACCCGATTAGATCATTTTATATTATGGTTAATTTAAGAATTCAGCAAAATTCTATCACATTTGTTCAATTTACGTCGCTCCTATTTCAGATAGCGTACTGGGCTTGGCGGCATCTTAAAGCGCATGAAATGACGAGTGAAATGCACTATTAAACTTCTATGATAGGGCAATCAGAGACCCGATTAGATCATTTTATATTTTGTTTAATATAAGATTTCAGGGAAATTTTATCACATTTGTTCAATTTACGTCGCTCCTATTTCAGATAGCGTACTGGGCTAGGCGGCATCTTAAAGCGCGTGGAATGTCAAGTAAACTGCACTATTAAATTTCTATGATAGGGCAATCAGAGACCCGATTAGATCATTTTATATTTTGGTTAACATAAGAATTCAGCGAAATTCTATCACATTTGTTCAATTTACGTCGCTCCTATTACAGATAGCTTATTGGGCTTAGCGGCATCACAAAGCGCATGAAATGACGAGTGAAATGCAACACTAAACTTCTAGGATAAGGCAAACAGAGACCCGATTAGATCATTTTATATTACGCTTAATATGAGAATGCAGCGTAATTCTATCACATTTGTTCAACTTACGTCGCTCCTATTTCAGATAGCGTACTGGGATAGGCGGCATCCCAAAGCGCATGAAATGGCGAGTGAAATGCACTATTAGACTTCTATGGTAGGGCGAACAGAGACCCGATTAGATCATTTTACATTAAGGTTGATATGAGAATTCACGGAAATTCTATCACATTTGTTCAATTTACGTCGCTCCTATTTCAGATAGCGAACTCGGCTAAGCGGCATCTCAAAGCGCATGAAATGGCGAATAAAATGCACTAATAAACTTCTAGGCTAGGGCGAACAGAGCCCCGATCAGATCATTTTACATTATGGTTAATAAAAGAATTCAGCGAAATTCTATCACATTTGTTCAACTTACGTCGCTCCTATTTCAGATGGCGTATTGGGCTAAACGGCATCTCAAAGCGCATGAAATGGCGAGTGAAATGCACTATTAGACTTCTATGGTAGGGCGAACAGAGACCCGATTAGATCATTTTACATTAAGGTTAATATAAGAATTCACGGAAATTCTATCACATTTGTTCAATTTACGTCGCTCCTATTTCAGATAGCGTATTGGGCTAAGCGGCATCTCAAAGCGCATGAAATGGCGAGTAAAATGCAATACTAAACTTCTAGGATAAGGCAAACAGAGACCCGATTAGATCATTTTATATTACGGTTAATATAAGAATTCAGCGTAATTCTATCGCATTTGTTCCACTTACGTCGCTCCTATTTTAGATAGCGTATTGGGCTAAGCGGCATCTCAACGCGCATGAAATGGCGAGTGAAATGCACTATTAAACTTCTAGGGTAGGGCAAACAGAGACCCGATTAGATCATTTTATATTATAGTGAATTTAAGAGTTCAGCGAAATTCTCTCACATTTGTTCAATTTACGTCGCTCCTATTTCAGATAGCGTATTGGGCTAAGCGGCATCTCAAAGCGGATGAAATGGCGAGTAAAATGCACTATTAAAATTCTATGATAGGGCAATCAGAGACCCGATTAGATCATTTTATATTATGGTTAATATAAGATTTCAGGGAAATTTTATCACATTTGTTCAATTTACGTCGCTCCTATTTCAGATAGCGAACTCGGCTAAGCGGCATCTCAAAGCGCATGAAATGGCGAATAAAATGCACTATTAAACTTCTAGGCTAGGGCGAACAGAGACCCGATCAGATCATTTTACATTATGGTTAATGAAAGAATTCAGCGAAATTCTATCACATTCGTTCAAATTACGTCGCTCCTATTTGAGATAGCGTATTGGTCTAAGCGGCATCTTAAAGCGCGTGGAATGGCAAGTAAAATGCACTATTAAACTTCTATGATAGGGCAATCAGAGGCCCGATTAGATCATTTTATATTATGGTTAATTTAAGAATTCAGCAAAGTTCCATCACATTTGTTCAATTTACGTCGCTCCTATTTCAGATAGCGTACTGTGCTAGGCGGCATCTAAAAGCGCATGAAATGGCGAGTATAATCCACTATTAAACTTCTAGGATAACGCAAACAGAGACCCGATTATATCATTTTATATTATGGTTAATTTAAGAATTCAGCGAAATTCTATCACATTTGTTCAATTTACGTCGCTCGTATTTCAGATAGCATACTGGGCTAGGCGGCATCTTAAAGCGCGTGGAGTGGCGAGTAAAACGCGCTATTAAACTTCTAGGATAAGGCAAACAGAGACCCGATTAGATCATTTTATATTACGCTTAATATGAGAATGCAGCGTAATTCTATCACATTTGTTCAACTTACGTCGCTCCTATTTCAGATAGCGTACTGGGATAGGCGGCATCTCAAAGCGCATGAAATGGCGAGTGAAATGCACTATTAGACTTCTATGGTAGGGCGAACAGAGACCCGATTAGATCATTTTACATTAAGCTTGATATGAGAATTCACGGAAATTCTATCACATTTGTTCAATTTACGTCGCTCCTATTTCAGATGGCGTATTGGGCTAAACGGCATCTCAAAGCGCATGAAATGGCGAGTGAAATGCACTATTAGACTTCTATGGTAGGGCGAACAGAGACCCGATTAGATCATTTTACATTTTGGTTAATAAAAGAATTCAGCGAAATTCTATCACATTTGTTGAATTTACGTCGCTCCTATTTCAGATAGCGTACAGGGATAGGCGGCATCTAAAAGCGCATGCAATGGCGAGTATAATGCACTATTAAACTTCTAGAATAAGGCAAACAGAGACCTGATTAGATCATTTTATATTATGGTTAATTTAAGAATTCAGCGAAATTCTATCACATTTGTTCAATTTACGTCGCTCCTATTTCAGATAGCATACTGGGCTAGGCGGCATCTTAAAGCGCGTGGAATGGCGAGTAAAACGCGCTATTAAACTTCTAGGATAAGGCGCACAGAGACCCGATTAGATCATTTTATATTACGGTTAATATAAGAATGCAGCGTAATTCTATCACAATTGTTCAACTTACGTCGCTCCTATTTGAGATAGCGTACTGGGCTAGGCGGCATCTTAAAGCGCATGGAATGGCGAGTAAAATGCACCACTAAACTTCTATGATAAGTCAATCAGAGCTCCAATTAGATCATTTTATATTTTGTTCAATATAAGATTTCAGGGAAATTCTATCACATTTGTTCAATTTACGTCGCTCCTATTTCAGATAACATACTGGGCTAGGCGGCATCTTAAAGCGCGTGGAATGGCTAGTAAAATGCACTACTAAGCTTCTATGATAGGGCAATCAGAGACCCGATAAGATCATTTTATATTTTGTTCAATATAAGATTTCAGGGAAATTCTATCACATTTGTTCAATTTACGTTGCTCCTATTTCAGATAGCGTATTAGGCTACGAGGCATCTCAAAGTGCATGAAATGGCGAATAAAATGCACTATTAAACTTGTAGGCTAGGGCGAACAGAGAACCGATTAGATCATTTTACATTATGGTTAATAAAAGAATTCAGCGAAATTCTATCACATTTGTTCAACTTACGTCGCTCCTATTTCAGATAGCGTATTGGGCTACGCGGCATCTGAAAGCGCATGAAATGGCGAGTAAAATACACTATCAAACTTCTAGGATAACTCAAACAGAGACCCGATTATATCATTTTATATTACGGGTAATATAAGAATTCAGCGAAATTCTATCACATTTGTTCAATTTACGTCTCTCCTATTTCAGATAGCGTATTGGGCTAAGCGGCATCTCAAAGCGCATGAAATGGCGAGTGAAATGCACTATCAAACTTCTAGGATAATTCAAACAGAGACCCGATTAGATCATTTTATATTACGGTTAATATAAGAATTCAGCGAAATTCTATCACATTTGTTCAATTTACGTCTCTCCTATTTCAGATAGCGTATCGGGCTAAGCGGACTCTCAAAGCGCATGAAATGACGAGTAAAATGCACTATTAAACTTTTATGATAGGGCAATCAGAGATCCGATTAGATCATTTTATAATTTGGTTAATATAAGAATTAAGCGTAATTCTATCACATTTGTTCAATTTACGTCGCTCCTATTTCAGATAGCTTATTGGGCTAAGCGGCATCTCAAAGCGCATGAAATGGCGAGTGAAATGCACCATTAGACTTCTATGGTAGGGCGAACAGAGATCCGATTAGATCATTTTCATTAAGGTTAATATAAGAATTCAGGGAAATTCTATCACATTTGTTCAATTTACGTCGCTCCTATTTCAGATAGCGTATTGGGCTATGCGGCATCTCAAAGCGCATGAAATGAGGAGTAAAATGCGCTATTAAATTTCTAGGGTAGGGCAAGCAGAGACCCGCTTAGATCATTTTATATTATGGTTATTTTAAGAATTCAGCGAAATTCTATCACATTTGTTCAATTTACGTCGCTCCTATTTAAGATAGCGTACTGCGCTAGGCGGCATCTTAAAGCGCGTGGAAAGGCGAGTAAAATGCACTATCAAACTTCTATGATAGGGCAATCAGGGACCCGATCAGATCATTTTATATTTTGGTTAATATAAGAATTCAAGGAAATTCTATCACATTTGCTCAATTTACGTCGCTCCTATTTCAGATAGCGTATTGGGCTAAGCGGCATCTCAAAGCGCATGAAATGGCGAGTGAAATGCACTATTAGACTTCTATGGTAGGGCGAACAGAGACCCGATTGGATCATTTTACATTAAGGTTTATATAAGAATTCACGGAAATTCTATCACATTTGTTCAATTTACGTCGCTCCTATTTCAGATAGCCTACTGGGCTAGCCGGCCTCTTAGAGCGCGTGGAATGGCGAGTAAAATGCACTATTAAACTTCTAGGATAAGGCAAACAGAGACCCGATTAGATCATTTTATAATTTGGTTAATATAAGAATTCAGCGAAATTCTATCACATTTGTTCAATTTACGTCGCTCCTATTTCAGATAGCGTATTGGGCTAAGCGGACTCTCAAAGCGCATGAAATGACGAGTAAAATGCACTATTAAACTTCTATGATAGGGCAATCAGAGATCCGATTAGATCATTTTATATTTTCTTTAATATAAGATTTCAGGGAAATTCTATCACATTTGTTCAATTTACGTCGCTCCTGTTTCAGATAGCGTATTCTGGTAAGCGGCATCTCAGAGCGCATGAAATGGCGAATGGAATGCACTATTAAACTTCTAGGCTAGAGCGAACAGAGACCCGATCAGATCATTTTACATTATGGTTAATAAAAGAATTCAGCGAAATTCTATCACATTTGTTCAACTTACGTCGCTCCTATTTCATTTAGCGTATTGGGCTAAGCGGCATCTCAAAGCGCATGAAATGGCGAATAAAATGCACTATTAAACTTCTAGGGTAAGGCAAACAGAGACCCGATTAGATCATTTTATATTACGGTTAATAAAAGAATTCAGCGAAATTCTATCACATTTGTGCAATTTACATCGCTCCTATTTCAGATAGCGTATTGGGCTAAGCGGCATCTCAAATCCGATGAAATGGCGAGTAAAATGCACTATTAAACTTCTCGGCTAGGGCGAACAGAGACCCGATTATATCATTTTACATTATGGTTAATAAAAGAATTCAGCGAAATTCTATCACATTTGTTCAATTTACATCGCTCCTATTTCAGATAGCGTATTGGGCTATGCGGCATCTCAAAGCGCATGAAATGGCGAGTAAAATGCACTATTAAACTTCTAGGGTAGGGCAAACAGAGACCCGATTAGATAATTTCATATTATAGTTAATTTAAGAATTCAGCGAAATTCTATCACATTTGTTCAATTTACGTCGCTCCTATTTCAGAATGCGTATTGGGCTAAGCGGCATCTCAAAGCGCATGAAATGGTGAGTGAAATGCACTATCAAACTTCTAGGATAATTCAAACAGAGACCCGATTAGATCATTTTACATTATGGTTAATAAAAGAATTCGGCGAAATTGTATCACATTTCTTCAATCTACATCGCTCCTATTTCAGATAGCTTATAGGGCTAAGCGGCATCTCAAAGCGCATGAAATGACGAGAGAAATGGACCATTAAACTTCTCGGGTAGGGCGAACAGAGACCCGATTAGATCATTTTACATTAAGGTTAATATAAGAATTCAGCAAAATTCTATCACATTTGTTCAATTTACGTCGCTGATATTTCAGATAGCGTATTGGGCTAAGCGGCATCTCAAAGCGCATGAAAGGGCGAATAAAATGCACTATTAAACTTCTAGGCTAGGGCGAACAGAGACCCGATTAGATCATTTTACATTATGGTTAATAAAAGAATTCAGCAAAATTCTGTCACATTTGTTAAATTTACGTCGCTCCTATTTCAGATAGCGTATTGGGCCAGGCGGCAGCTTAAAGCACGTGGAATGGCGAGTGAAATGCACTATTAAACTTCGATGATAGGGCAATCAGAGACCCGATTAGATCATTTTATATTTGGGTTAATATATGAATTCAGGGAAATTCTATCACATTTGTTCAATTTACGTCGCTCCTATTTCAGATAGCCTACTGGGCTAGCCGGCCTCTTAGAGCGCGTGGAATGGCGAGTAAAATGCACTATTAAACTTCTAGGATAAGGCAAACAGAGACCCGATTAGATCATTTTATAATTTGGTTAATATAAGAATTCAGCGAAATTCTATCACATTTGTTCAATTTACGTCGCTCCTATTTCAGATAGCGTATTGGGCTAAGCGGAATCTCAAAGCGCATGAAATGACGAGTAAAATGCACTATTAAACTTCTATGATAGGGCAATCAGAGACCCGATTAGATCATTTTATATTTTCTTTAATATAAGATTTCAGGGAAATTCTATCACATTTGTTCAATTTACGTCGCTCCTGTTTCAGATAGCGTATTCGGGTAAGCGGCATCTCAGAGCGCATGAAATGGCGAATGGAATGCACTATTAAACTTCTAGGCTAGAGCGAACAGAGACCCGATCAGATCATTTTACATTATGGTTAATAAAAGAATTCAGCGAAATTCTATCACATTTGTTCAACTTACGTCGCTCCTATTTCATTTAGCGTATTGGGCTAAGCGGCATCTCAAATCGCATGAAATGGCGAGTAAAATGCACTATTAAACTTCTCGGCTAGGGCGAACAGAGACCCGATTATATCATTTTACATTATGGTTAATAAAAGAATTCAGCGAAATTCTATCACATTTGTTCAACTTACGTCGCTGCTATTTCAGATAGCATACTGGGCTAGGCGGCATCTTAAAGCGCGTGGAATGGCGAGTAAAATGCACTACTAAACTTCTATGATAGGGCAATCAGAGACCCGATTAGATCATTTTATATTTTGGTTAATATAAGAGTTCAGCGAAATTCTATCACATTTGATCAATTTACGTCGCTCCTATTTCAGATAGCGTACTGGGCTAGGCGGCATCTTAAAGCGCGTGGAATGGCGAGTAAAATGCACTACTAAACTTCTACGATAGGGCAATCAGAGACCCGATTAGATCATTTTATATTTTGGTTAATATAAGAATTCAGCGAAATTCTATCACATTTGTTCAATTTACGTCGCTCCTATTTCAGATAGCTTATAGGGCTTAGCGGCATCTCAAAGCGCATGAAATGGCGAGTGAAATGCACTATTAAACTTCTAGGCTAGGGCGAACAGAGACCCGATTAGATCATTTTACATTTTGGGTAATAAAAGAATTCAGCGAAATTCTATCCCATTTGTTCAATTTACGTCGCTCCTATTTCAGATAGCATATTGGGCTAAGCGGCATCTCAAAGCGCATGAAATGCACTATTCAAATTCTATGATAGGGCAATCAGAGACCCGATTAGATCATTTTATATTATGGTTAATTTAAGAATTCAGCAAAATTCTATCACATTTGTTCAATTTACGTCGCTCCTATTTCAGATAGCGTACTGGGCTTGGCGGCATCTTAAAGCGCATGAAATGACGAGTGAAATGCACTATTAAACTTCTATGATAGGGCAATCAGAGACCCGATTAGATCATTTTATATTTTGTTTAATATAAGATTTCAGGGAAATTTTATCACATTTGTTCAATTTACGTCGCTCCTATTTCAGATAGCGTACTGGGCTAGGCGGCATCTTAAAGCGCGTGGAATGTCAAGTAAACTGCACTATTAAATTTCTATGATAGGGCAATCAGAGACCCGATTAGATCATTTTATATTTTGGTTAACATAAGAATTCAGCGAAATTCTATCACATTTGTTCAATTTACGTCGCTCCTATTACAGATAGCTTATTGGGCTTAGCGGCATCACAAAGCGCATGAAATGACGAGTGAAATGCAACACTAAACTTCTAGGATAAGGCAAACAGAGACCCGATTAGATCATTTTATATTACGCTTAATATGAGAATGCAGCGTAATTCTATCACATTTGTTCAACTTACGTCGCTCCTATTTCAGATAGCGTACTGGGATAGGCGGCATCTCAAAGCGCATGAAATGGCGAGTGAAATGCACTATTAGACTTCTATGGTAGGGCGAACAGAGACCCGATTAGATCATTTTACATTAAGGTTGATATGAGAATTCACGGAAATTCTATCACATTTGTTCAATTTACGTCGCTCCTATTTCAGATAGCGAACTCGGCTAAGCGGCATCTCAAAGCGCATGAAATGGCGAATAAAATGCACTAATAAACTTCTAGGCTAGGGCGAACAGAGCCCCGATCAGATCATTTTACATTATGGTTAATAAAAGAATTCAGCGAAATTCTATCACATTTGTTCAACTTACGTCGCTCCTATTTCAGATGGCGTATTGGGCTAAACGGCATCTCAAAGCGCATGAAATGGCGAGTGAAATGCACTATTAGACTTCTATGGTAGGGCGAACAGAGACCCGATTAGATCATTTTACATTAAGGTTAATATAAGAATTCACGGAAATTCTATCACATTTGTTCAATTTACGTCGCTCCTATTTCAGATAGCGTATTGGGCTAAGCGGCATCTCAAAGCGCATGAAATGGCGAGTAGAATGCAATACTAAACTTCTAGGATAAGGCAAACAGAGACCCGATTAGATCATTTTATATTACGGTTAATATAAGAATTCAGCGTAATTCTATCGCATTTGTTCCACTTACGTCGCTCCTATTTTAGATAGCGTATTGGGCTAAGCGGCATCTCAACGCGCATGAAATGGCGAGTGAAATGCACTATTAAACTTCTAGGGTAGGGCAAACAGAGACCCGATAAGATCATTTTATATTATGGTTAATTTAAGAATTCAGCGAAATTCTATCACATTTGATCAATTTACGTCGCTCCTATTTCAGATAGCGTATTGGGATAAGCGGAATCTGAAAGCGCATGAAATGGCGAGTAAAATGCACTATTAAACTTCTAGGCTAGGGCAAACAAAGACCCGATTAAATCATTTTATATTATGGTTAATTTACGAATTCAGCGAAATTCTATCACATTTATTCAATTTACGTCGCTCCTATTTCAGATAGCGTATTGGGATATGCGGCATCTCAAAGCGCATGAAATGGCGAGTAAAATGCACCATTAAACTTCTAGGATAAGACAAACAGAGACCCGATTAGATCATTTTATATTACGGTTAATATAAGAATTCAGCGTAATTCTATCACATTTGTTCAATTTACGTCGCTCGTATTTCAAATAGCGTATTGGGCTAAGCGGCATCTCAAAGCGCATGAAATGGCGAGTGAAATGCACTATTAGACTTCTATGGTAGGGGGAACAGAGACCCGATTAGATCATTTTACATTAAGGTTAATATAAGAATTCACGGAAATTCTATCACATTTGTTCAATTTACGTCGCTCCTATTTCAGATAGCGTATTGGGCTAAGCGGCATCTCAAAGCGCATGAAATGGCGAGTAAAATGCAATACTAAACTTCTAGGATAAGGCAAACAGAGACCCGATTAGATCATTTTATATTACGGTTAATATAAGAATTCAGCGTAATTCTATCACATTTGTTCAATTTACGTCGCTCCTATTACAGACAGCTTATTGTGCTTAGCGGCATCACAAAGCGCATGAAATGACGAGTGAAATGCACTATTAAACTTCTAGGGTAGGGCGAACAGAGACCCGATTAGATCATTTTATGTTATGATTAATTTAAGAGTTCCGCGAAATTCTACCACATTTGTTCAATTTACGTCGCTCCTATTACAGATAGTATATTGGGCTTAGCGGCATCTCAAAGCGCATGAAACGGCTAGTGAAATGCTATATGAAACTTCTATGATAGGGCAATCAGAGACCCGATTTGATCATTTTATATTTTGTTTAATATAAGATTTCAGGGAAATTTTATCACATTTGTTCAATTTACGTCGCGCCTATTTCAGATAGCGTATTGGGCTAAGCAGCATTTCAAAGTGCATGAAATGGCGAGTGAAATGCACTATTCAACTTCTAGGATAAGGCAAACAGAGACCCGATTAGATCATTTTATATTACGGTTAATATAAGAATTCAGCGTAATTCTATCACATTTGTTCATCTTACGTCGCTCCTATTTCAGATAGCGTACTGGGCTAGGCGGCATCTTAAAGCGAGTGGAAGGGCGAGCAAAATGCACTACTAAACTTCTATGATAGAGCAATCAGAGACCCGATTAGATCATTTTATATTTTGTTTAATATAAGATTTCAGGGAAATTCTATCACATTTGTTCAATTTACGTCGCTCGTATTTCAGATAGCGTATTGGGCTAAGCGGCATCGCAAAGCGCATGAAATGGCGAACAAAATGCACTATTAAACTTCTAGGCTAGGGCGAACAGAGACCAGATTAGATCATTTTATATTTTGGTTAATATAAGAATTCTGCGAAATTCTATCACATTTGTTCAATTTACGTCGCTCCTATTTCAGATAGCTTATTGGGCTTAGCGGCATCTCAAAGCGCATGAAATGGCGAGTAAAATGCGCTATTAAACTTCTAGGATAAGGCAAATAGAGACCCGATTAGCTCATTTTATATTACGGTTAATATAAGAATTCAGCGTAATTCTATCACATTTGTTCAACTTACGTCGCTCCTATTTCAGATAGCGTATTGGGCTAAGCGGCATCTCAAAGCGCATGAAATGGCGACTAAAATGCACTATTTAACTTCTAGACTAGGGCGAACAGAGACCCGATTAGATCATTTTACATTTTGGTTAATAAAAGAATTCAGCGAAATTCTATCACATTTGTTGAATTTACGTCGCTCCTATTTCAGATAGCGTACAGGGATAGGCGGCATCTAAAAGCGCATGCAATGGCGAGTATAATGCACTATTAAACTTCTAGAATAAGGCAAACAGAGACCTGATTAGATCATTTTATATTATGGTTAATTTAAGAATTCAGCGAAATTCTATCACATTTGTTCAATTTACGTCGCTCCTATTTCAGATAGCATACTGGGCTAGGCGGCATCTTAAAGCGCGTGGAATGGCGAGTAAAACGCGCTATTAAACTTCTAGGATAAGGCGCACAGAGACCCGATTAGATCATTTTATATTACGGTTAATATAAGAATGCAGCGTAATTCTATCACAATTGTTCAACTTACGTCGCTCCTATTTGAGATAGCGTACTGGGCTAGGCGGCATCTTAAAGCGCATGGAATGGCGAGTAAAATGCACCACTAAACTTCTATGATAAGTCAATCAGAGCTCCAATTAGATCATTTTATATTTTGTTCAATATAAGATTTCAGGGAAATTCTATCACATTTGTTCAATTTACGTCGCTCCTATTTCAGATAACATACTGGGCTAGGCGGCATCTTAAAGCGCGTGGAATGGCTAGTAAAATGCACTACTAAGCTTCTATGATAGGGCAATCAGAGACCCGATAAGATCATTTTATATTTTGTTCAATATAAGATTTCAGGGAAATTCTATCACATTTGTTCAATTTACGTTGCTCCTATTTCAGATAGCGTATTAGGCTACGAGGCATCTCAAAGTGCATGAAATGGCGAATAAAATGCACTATTAAACTTGTAGGCTAGGGCGAACAGAGAACCGATTAGATCATTTTACATTATGGTTAATAAAAGAATTCAGCGAAATTCTATCACATTTGTTCAACTTACGTCGCTCCTATTTCAGATAGCGTATTGGGCTACGCGGCATCTGAAAGCGCATGAAATGGCGAGTAAAATACACTATCAAACTTCTAGGATAATTCAAACAGAGACCCGATTAGATCATTTTATATTACGGGTAATATAAGAATTCAGCGAAATTCTATCACATTTGTTCAATTTACGTCTCTCCTATTTCAGATAGCGTATTGGGCTAAGCGGCATCTCAAAGCGCATGAAATGGCGAGTGAAATGCACTATCAAACTTCTAGGATAATTCAAACAGAGACCCGATTAGATCATTTTATATTACGGTTAATATAAGAATTCAGCGAAATTCTATCACATTTGTTCAATTTACGTCTCTCCTATTTCAGATAGCGTATCGGGCTAAGCGGACTCTCAAAGCGCATGAAATGACGAGTAAAATGCACTATTAAACTTTTATGATAGGGCAATCAGAGATCCGATTAGATCATTTTATAATTTGGTTAATATAAGAATTAAGCGTAATTCTATCACATTTGTTCAATTTACGTCGCTCCTATTTCAGATAGCTTATTGGGCTAAGCGGCATCTCAAAGCGCATGAAATGGCGAGTGAAATGCACCATTAGACTTCTATGGTAGGGCGAACAGAGACCCGATTAGATCATTTTCATTAAGGTTAATATAAGAATTCAGGGAAATTCTATCACATTTGTTCAATTTACGTCGCTCCTATTTCAGATAGCGTATTGGGCTATGCGGCATCTCAAAGCGCATGAAATGAGGAGTAAAATGCGCTATTAAATTTCTAGGGTAGGGCAAGCAGAGACCCGCTTAGATCATTTTATATTATGGTTATTTTAAGAATTCAGCGAAATTCTATCACATTTGTTCAATTTACGTCGCTCCTATTTAAGATAGCGTACTGCGCTAGGCGGCATCTTAAAGCGCGTGGAAAGGCGAGTAAAATGCACTATCAAACTTCTATGATAGGGCAATCAGGGACCCGATCAGATCATTTTATATTTTGGTTAATATAAGAATTCAAGGAAATTCTATCACATTTGCTCAATTTACGTCGCTCCTATTTCAGATAGCGTATTGGGCTAAGCGGCATCTCAAAGCGCATGAAATGGCGAGTGAAATGCACTATTAGACTTCTATGGTAGGGCGAACAGAGACCCGATTGGATCATTTTACATTAAGGTTTATATAAGAATTCACGGAAATTCTATCACATTTGTTCAATTTACGTCGCTCCTATTTCAGATAGCCTACTGGGCTAGCCGGCCTCTTAGAGCGCGTGGAATGGCGAGTGAAATGCACTATTGAACTTCTAGGATAAGGCAAACAGAGACCCGATTAGATCATTTTATAATTTGGTTAATATAAGAATTCAGCGAAATTCTATCACATTTGTTCAATTTACGTCGCTCCTATTTCAGATAGCGTATTGGGCTAAGCGGACTCTCAAAGCGCATGAAATGACGAGTAAAATGCACTATTAAACTTCTATGATAGGGCAATCAGAGATCCGATTAGATCATTTTATATTTTCTTTAATATAAGATTTCAGGGAAATTCTATCACATTTGTTCAATTTACGTCGCTCCTGTTTCAGATAGCGTATTCTGGTAAGCGGCATCTCAGAGCGCATGAAATGGCGAATGGAATGCACTATTAAACTTCTAGGCTAGAGCGAACAGAGACCCGATCAGATCATTTTACATTATGGTTAATAAAAGAATTCAGCGAAATTCTATCACATTTGTTCAACTTACGTCGCTCCTATTTCATTTAGCGTATTGGGCTAAGCGGCATCTCAAAGCGCATGAAATGGCGAATAAAATGCACTATTAAACTTCTAGGGTAAGGCAAACAGAGACCCGATTAGATCATTTTATATTACGGTTAATAAAAGAATTCAGCGAAATTCTATCACATTTGTGCAATTTACATCGCTCCTATTTCAGATAGCGTATTGGGCTAAGCGGCATCTCAAATCCGATGAAATGACGAGAGAAATGGACCATTAAACTTCTCGGGTAGGGCGAACAGAGACCCGATTAGATCATTTTACATTAAGGTTAATATAAGAATTCAGCAAAATTCTATCACATTTGTTCAATTTACGTCGCTGATATTTCAGATAGCGTATTGGGCTAAGCGGCATCTCAAAGCGCATGAAATGGCGAATAAAATGCACTATTAAACTTCTAGGCTAGGGCGAACAGAGACCCGATTAGATCATTTTACATTATGGTTAATAAAAGAATTCAGCAAAATTCTGTCACATTTGTTAAATTTACGTCGCTCCTATTTCAGATAGCGTATTGGGCTAGGCGGCAGCTTAAAGCACGTGGAATGGCGAGTGAAATGCACTATTAAACTTCGATGATAGGGCAATCAGAGACCCGATTAGATCATTTTATATTTGGGTTAATATATGAATTCAGGGAAATTCTATCACATTTGTTCAATTTACGTCGCTCCTATTTCAGATAGCCTACTGGGCTAGCCGGCCTCTTAGAGCGCGTGGAATGGCGAGTAAAATGCACTATTAAACTTCTAGGATAAGGCAAACAGAGACCCGATTAGATCATTTTATAATTTGGTTAATATAAGAATTCAGCGAAATTCTATCACATTTGTTCAATTTACGTCGCTCCTATTTCAGATAGCGTATTGGGCTAAGCGGAATCTCAAAGCGCATGAAATGACGAGTAAAATGCACTATTAAACTTCTATGATAGGGCAATCAGAGACCCGATTAGATCATTTTATATTTTCTTTAATATAAGATTTCAGGGAAATTCTATCACATTTGTTCAATTTACGTCGCTCCTGTTTCAGATAGCGTATTCGGGTAAGCGGCATCTCAGAGCGCATGAAATGGCGAATGGAATGCACTATTAAACTTCTAGGCTAGAGCGAACAGAGACCCGATCAGATCATTTTACATTATGGTTAATAAAAGAATTCAGCGAAATTCTATCACATTTGTTCAACTTACGTCGCTCCTATTTCATTTAGCGTATTGGGGTAAGCGGCATCTCAAATCGCATGAAATGGCGAGTAAAATGCACTATTAAACTTCTCGGCTAGGGCGAACAGAGACCCGATTATATTATTTTACATTATGGTTAATAAAAGAATTCAGCGAAATTCTATCACATTTGTTCAACTTACGTCGCTGCTATTTCAGATAGCGTACTGGGCTAGGCGGCATCTTAAAGCGCGTGGAATGGCGAGTAAAATGCAATATTAAAATTCTATGATAGGGCAATCAGCGACCCGATTAGATCATTTTATATTATGGTTAATTTAAGATGTCAGCAAAATTTTATCGCATTTGTTCAATTTACGTCGCTCCTATGTCAGATAGCGTACTGGGCTAGGCGGCATCTTAAAGCGCGTGGAATGGCAAGTAAAATGCACTATTAAACTTCTATGATAGGGCAATCAGAGACCCGATTAGATCATTTTATATTTTGGTTAACATAAGAATTCAGCGAAATTCTATCACATTTGTTCAATTTACGTCGCTCCTATTACAGACAGCTTATTGTGCTTAGCGGCATCACAAAGCGCATGAAATGACGAGTGAAATGCACTATTAAACTTCTATGATAGAGCAATCAGAGACCCGATTAGATCATTTTATATTTTGTTTAATATAAGATTTCAGGGAAATTCTATCACATATGTTCAATTTACGTCGCTCATATTTCAGATAGCGTATTGGGCTAAGCGGCATCTCAAAGCGCATGAAATGGCGAGTGAAATGCACCATTAGACTTCTATGGTAGGGCGAACAGAGACCCGATTAGATCATTTTACATTAAGGTTAATATAAGGATTCACGGAAATTCTATCACATTTGTTCAATTTATGTCGCTCCTATTTCAGATAGCGTACTGGGCTAGGCGGCATCTCAAAGCGCATGAAATGACGAGTGAAATGCACCATTAGACTTCTATGGTAGGGCGAACAGAGACCCGATTAGATCATTTTACATTAAGGTTAATATCAGGATTCACGGAAATTCTATCACATTTGTTCAATTTACGTCACTCCTATTTCAGATAGCGTATTGGGCTATGCGGCATCTCAAAGCGCATGAAATGGCGAGTAAAATGCACTATTAAACTTCTAGGGTAGGACAAACAGAGACCCGACTACATCATTTCATATTATGGTTAATTTAAGAATTCAGGAAAATTCTATCACATTTGTTCAATTTACGTCGCTCCTATTTCAGATAGCGTATTGAGCTAAGCGGCATCTCAAAGCTCATGAAATGGCGAATAAAATGCGCTATTGAACTTCTAGGCTATGGCGAACAGAGACCCGATTAGATCATTTTACATTATGGTTCATAAAAGAATTCAGCGAAATTCTATCACATTTGTTCAACTTACGTCGCTCCTATTTCAGATAGCGTATTGAGCTAAGCGGCATCTCAGAGCGCATGAAATAGCGAGTAAAATGCACTATGAAACTTCTAGGGTAGGGCAAAAAGAGACCCGATTAGATCATTTTATATTATGGTTAATTTAAGAATTCAGCAAAATTCTATCACATTTGTTCAATTTACGTCGCTCCTATTTCAGATAGCGTATTGGGCTATGCGGCATCTCAAAGCGCATGAAATGGCGAATAAAATGCACTATTAAACTTCTAGGGTAGGGCAAACAGAGACCCGATTCGACCATTTTATATTATGGTTAATTCAAGAATTCAGCGAAGTTCTATCACATGTGTTCAATTTACGTCGCTCCTATTTCAGATAGCGTATTGGGCTAAGCAGCATTTCAAAGCGCATGAAATGGCGAGTGAAATGCACTATTCAACTTCTAGGATAAGGCAAACAGAGACCCGATTAGATCATTTTATATTACGGTTAATATAAGAATTCAGCGTAATTCTATCACATTTGTTCATCTTACGGCGCTCTTATTTCAGATAGCGTACTGGGCTAGGCGGCATCTTAACGCGCGTGGAAGGGCGAGTAAAATGAACTACTAAACTTCTATGGTAGAGCAATCAGAGACCCGATTAGATCATTTTATATTTTGTTTAATATAAGATTTCAGGGAAGTTTTATCACATTTGTTCAATTTACGTCGCTCCTATTTCAGATAGCGAATTCGGCTAAGCGGCATCTCAAAGCGCATGAAGTGACGAGTGAAATGCACTATTAAACTTCTAGGGTAGGGCGAACAGAGACCCGATTAGATCATTTTACATTATGGTTCATAAAAGAATTCAGCGAAATTCTATCACATTTGTTCAACTTACGTCGCTCCTATTTCAGATAGCGTATTGAGCTAAGCGGCATCTCAGAGCGCATGAAATAGCGAGTAAAATGCACTATGAAACTTCTAGGGTAGGGCAAAAAGAGACCCGATTAGATCATTTTATATTATGGTTAATTTAAGAATTCAGCAAAATTCTATCACATTTGTTCAATTTACGTCGCTCCTATTTCAGATAGCGTATTGGGCTATGCGGCATCTCAAAGCGCATGAAATGGCGAATAAAATGCACTATTAAACTTCTAGGGTAGGGCAAACAGAGACCCGATTCGACCATTTTATATTATGGTTAATTCAAGAATTCAGCGAAGTTCTATCACATGTGTTCAATTTACGTCGCTCCTATTTCAGATAGCGTATTGGGCTAAGCAGCATTTCAAAGCGCATGAAATGGCGAGTGAAATGCACTATTCAACTTCTAGGATAAGGCAAACAGAGACCCGATTAGATCATTTTATATTACGGTTAATATAAGAATTCAGCGTAATTCTATCACATTTGTTCATCTTACGGCGCTCTTATTTCAGATAGCGTACTGGGCTAGGCGGCATCTTAACGCGCGTGGAAGGGCGAGTAAAATGAACTACTAAACTTCTATGGTAGAGCAATCAGAGACCCGATTTGATCATTTTATATTTTGTTTAATATAAGATTTCAGGGAAATTTTATCACATTTGTTCAATTTACGTCGCTCCTATTTCAGATAGCGAATTCGGCTAAGCGGCCTCTCAAAGCGCATGAAATGGCGAATAAAATGCACTATTAAACTTCTAGGCTAGGGCGATCAGAGCCCCGATCAGATCATTTAACATCATGGTTAATGAAAGAATTCAGCGAAATTCTATCACATTTGTTCAATTTACATCGCTCCTATTTCAGATAGCGTATTGGGCTATGCGGCATCTCAAAGCGCGTGGAATGGCGAGTAAAATGCGCTATTAAACTTCCAGGATAAGGCAAACAGAGACCCGATTAGATCATTTTATATAACGGTTAATATAAGAATGTAGCGTAATTCTATCACATTTGTTCAAGTTACGTCGCTCCTGTTTCAGATAATGTACTGGGCTAGGCGGCATCTTAAAGCGCATGGAATGGCGAGTAAAATGCACTACTAATCATCTATGATAGGGCAATCAGAGACCCGATTAGATCATTTTATATTTTGATTAATATAAGATTTCAGGGAAATTCTATCACATTTGTTCAATTTACGTCGCTCCGATTTCAGATAGCGTATTGGGCTAAGCGGCATCTAAAAGCGCATGAAATGGCGAGTATAATGCACTATTAAACTTCTAGGATAAGGCAAACAGAGACCCGATTAGATCATTTTATATTTTGTTTAATATAAGATTTCAGGGAAATCTATCACATTTGTTCAATTTACGTCGCTCCTATTTCAGATAGCGTATTGGGCTAAGCGGCCTCACAAAGCGCATGAAATGGTGAGTAAAATGCGCTATGAAACTTCTAGGATAAGGCAAACAGAGACCCGATTAGATCATTTTATATTACGGTAAATATAAGAATGCAGCGTAATTCTATCACATTTGTTCAGCTTACGTCGCTCCTATTTCAGATAGCGTACTGGGCTTGGCGGCATCTCAAAGAGCATGAAATGGCGAGTGAAATGCACTATTAGACTTCTATGGTAGGGCGAACAGAGACCCGATTAGATCATTTTATGTTTTGGTTAATTTAAGAATTCAGCGAAATTCTATCACATTTGTTCAACTTACGTCGCTCCTATTCACATAGCGTATTGGGCTAAGCAGCATTTCAAAGTGCATGAAATGGCGAGTGACATGCACTATTCAACTTCTAGGATAAGGCAAACAGAGACCCGATTAGATCATTTTATATTACGGTTAATATAAGAATTCAGCGTAATTCTATCACATTTGTTCATCTTACGTCGCTCCTATTTCAGATAGCGTACTGGGCTAGGCGGCATCTTAAAGCGAGTGGAAGGGCGAGCAAAATGCACTACTAAACTTCTATGATAGAGCAATCAGAGACCCGATTAGATCATTTTATATTTTGTTTAATATAAGATTTCAGGGAAATTCTATCACATTTGTTCAATTTACGTCGCTAGTATTTCAGATAGCGTATTGGGCTAAGCGGCATCGCAAAGCGCATGAAATGGCGAGTGAAATGCACTATCAAACTTCTAGGATAATTAAAACAGAGACCCGATTAGATCATTTTATATTACGGTTAATATAAGAATTCAGCGAAATTCTATCACATTTGTTCAATTTACGTCTCTCCTATTTCAGATAGCGTATTGGGCTACGCGGCATCTCAAAGCGCATGAAATGACGAGTGGAATGCACGATTAAACTTCTAGGGTAGGACGAACAGAGCCCGAACAGATCATTTTCCATTAAGGTTAATATAAGAATTCAGGGAAATCTATCACATTTGTTCAATTTACGTCGCTCCTATTTCAGATAGCGTACTGTGCTAGGCTGCATCTTAAAGCGCATGAAATGACGAGTGAAATGCACTATTAAACTTCTAGGGTAGGGCGAACAGAGACTCGATTAGATCATTTTACATTAATGTTAATATAAGTATTCAGCGAAATTCTATCACATTTGTTCAATTTACGTCGCTCCTATTTCAGATAGCGTATTGGGCTAAGCGGCACCTCAAAGCGCATGAAATGGCGAGTGAAATGCACTATCAAACTTCTAGGATAATTCAAACAGAGACCCGATTAGATCATTTTATATTACGGTTAATATAAGAATTCAGCGAAATTCTATCACATTCGTTCAATTTACGTCTCTCCTATTTCAGATAGCGTATTGGGCTACGCGGCATCTCAAAGCGCATGAAATGACGAGTGGAATGCACGATTAAACTTCTAGGGTAGGGCGAACAGAGCCCGAACAGATAATTTTCCATTAAGGTTAATATATGAATTCAGGGAAATCTATCACATTTGTTCAATTTACGTCGCTCCTATTTCAGATAGCGTACTGGGCTACGCGGCATCTTAAAGCGCATGAAATGACGAGTGAAATGCACTATTAAACTTCTAGGGTAGGGCGAACAGAGACTCGATTGGATCATTTTACATTAATGTTAATATGAGAATTCAGCGAAATTCTATCACATTTGTTCAATTTACGTCGCTCATATTTCAGATAGCGTATTGGGATAAGCGGCATCTCAAAGCGCCTGAAATGGCGAGTAAAATGCACTATTATACTTCTAGGGTAGGGCAAACAGAGACCCGATTAGATCATTTTGTATTATGGTTAATTTAAGAATTCAGCAAAATTCTATCACATTTGTTCAATTTACGTCGTTCCTATTTAAGATAGCGTACTGCGCTAGGCGGCATCTTAAAGCGCGTGGAAAGGCGAGTAAAATGCACTATTAAACATCTATGATAGGGCAATCAGGGACCCGATCAGATCATTTTATATTTTGGTTAATATAAGGATTCAAGGAAATTCTATCCCATTTGTTCAATTTACGTCGCTCCTATTTCAGATAGCGTATTGGGCTAAGCGGCATCTCAAAGCGCATGAAATGATGAGTGAAATGCACTATTAAACTTCTATGATAGGGCAATCAGAGACCCGATTAGATCATTTTATATTTTGGTTAATATATGAATTCAGAGAAATTCTGTCACATTTGTTCAATTTACGTCGCTCCTATTTCAGATAGCGTATTGGGCTAGGCGGCAGCTTAAAGCACGTGGAATGGCGAGTGAAATGCACTATTAAACTTCGATGATAGGGCAATCAGAGACCCGATTAGATCATTTTATATTTGGGTTAATATATGAATTCAGGGAAATTCTATCACATTTGTTCAATTTACGTCGCTCCTATTTCAGATAGCCTACTGGGCTAGCCTGCCTCTTAGAGCGCGTGGAATGGCGAGTAAAATGCACTATTAAACTTCTAGGATAAGGCAAACAGAGACCCGATTAGATCATTTTATAATTTGGTTAATATAAGAATTAAGCGTAATTCTATCACATTTGTTCAATTTACGTCGCTCCTATTTCAGATAGCTTATTGGGCTAAGCGGCATCTCAAAGCGCATGAAATGGCGAGTGAAATGCACCATTAGACTTCTATGGTAGGGCGAACAGAGACCCGATTAGATCATTTTCATTAAGGTTAATATAAGAATTCAGGGAAATTCTATCACATTTGTTCAATTTACGTCGCTCCTATTTCAGATAGCGTATTGGGCTATGCGGCATCTCAAAGCGCATGAAATGAGGAGTAAAATGCGCTATTAAATTTCTAGGGTAGGGCAAGCAGAGACCCGCTTAGATCATTTTATATTATGGTTATTTTAAGAATTCAGCGAAATTCTATCACATTTGTTCAATTTACGTCGCTCCTATTTCAGATAGCGTATTGGTCTAAGCGGCATCTCAAAGCGCATGAAATGGCGAATAAAATGCACTATTAAACTTCTAGGGTAAGGCAAACAAAGACCCGATTAGACCATTTTATATTACGGTTAATAAAAGAATTCAGCGAAATTCTATCACATTTGTTCAATTTACATCGCTCCTATTTCTGATAGCGTATTGGGCTAAGCGGCATCTCAGAGCGCATGAAATGGCGAGTAAAATGCACTATTAAACTTCTCGGCTAGGGCGAACAGAGACCCGATTATATCATTTTACATTATGGTTAATAAAAGAATTCAGCGAAATTCTATCACATTTGTTCAATTTACATCGCTCCTATTTCAGATAGCGTATTCGGCTAAGCGGCATCTCAAAGCGCATGAAATGGCGAGTAAAATGCACTATTAAACTTCTAGGGTAGGGCAAACAGAGGCCCGATTAGATCAATTTATATTATGGTTAATTTAAGAATTCAGCGAAATTCTATCACATTTGTTCAATTTACGTCGCTCCTATTTCAGATAGCGTATTGGGCTAAGCGGCATCTCAAAGCGCATGAAATGGCGAATGAAATGCACTATTAAACTTCTAGGCCAGGGCGAACAGAGACCCGATTAGATCATTTTACATTATCGTTAATAAAAGAATTCAGCGAAATTCTAACACATTTGTTCAATTTACATCGCTCCTATTTCAGATAGCGTATTGGGCTAAGCGGCATCTCAAAGCGCATGAAATGACGAGTAAAATGCACTATTAAACTTCTAGGGTAGGGCAAACAGAGACCCGGTCAGATAATTTCATATTATAGTTAATTTAAGAATTCAGAGAAATTCTATCACATTTGTTCAATTTACGTCGCTCCTATTTCAGATAGCGTATTGGGCTAAGCGGCATCTCAAAGCGCATGAAATGGCGAGTAGAATGCAATACTAAACTTCTAGGATAAGGCAAACAGAGACCCGATTAGATCATTTTATATTACGGTTAATATAAGAATTCAGCGTAATTCTATCACATTTGTTCAACTTACGTCGCTCCCAATTTAGATAGCGTACTGGGCTAGGCGGCATCTTAAAGCGCGTGGAATGGCGAGTAAACTGCACTGCTAAACTTCTATGATAGGGCAATCAGAGACCCGATTAGATCATTTTATATTTTGTTTAATATAAGATTTCAGGGAAATTCTATCACATTTGTTCAATTTACGTAGCTCCTATTTCAGATAGCGTATTGAGCTAAGCGGCATCTCAAAGCGCATGAAATGGCGAGTAAAATGCACTATTAGATTTCTATGGTAGGGCGTACAGAGACCCGATTAGATCATTTTATATTGTGGTTAATTTAAGCATTCAGCAAAATTCTATCACATTTGTTCAATTTACGTCGCTCCTATTTCAGATAGCGTATTGGGCTAAGCGGCCTCTCAAAGCGCATGAAATGGCGAGTAAAATGCACTATCAAACTTCTAGGATAAGGCAAACAGAGACCCGATTAGATCATTTTATATTACGGTTAATATAAGAATTCAGCGTAATTCTATCACATTTGTTCAACTTACGTCGCTCCTATTTCAGGTAGCGTACTGGGCTAGGCGGCATCTTAAAGCGCGTGGAATGTCGAGTAAAATGCACTATTAAACTTCTAGGATAAGGCAAACAGAGACCTGATTAGATCATTTTATATTACGGTTAATATAAGAATTCGGCGTAATTCTATCACATTTGTTCAATTTACGTCGCTGCTATTCCAGATAGCATATTGTGCTTAGCGGGATCTCAATGCGCATGAAATGACGAGTGAAATGCACTATTAAACTTCTACGATAAGGCAAACAGAGACCCGATTAGATCATTTTATATTTTGGTTAATATAAGAATTCAGCGAAATTCTATCACATTTGTTCAATTTACGTCGCTCATATTTCAGATAGCGAACTGGCCTATGCGGCATCTTAAAGCGCGCGGAATGGCGAGTAAAATGCACTATTAAACTTCTATGCTAGGGCAATCAGAGACCCGATTAGATCATTTCATATTTTGGTTAATATAAGAATACAGTGAAATTCTATCACATTTCTTTAATTTACGTCGCTCCTATTTCAGATAGCGTATTGGGCAAAGCGGCATCTCAAAGCGTATGAAATGGCGAATAAAATGCACTATTAAAGTTCTAGGGTAGGGCAAACAGAGACCCGATTAGATCATTTTATATTATGGTTAATTTAAGAATTGAGCGAAATTCTATCTCATTTGTTCAACTTACGTCGCTCCTAATTTAGATAGCGTACTGGGCTAGGCGGCATCTTAAAGCGCGTGGAATGGCGAGTAAAATGCACTGCTAAACTTCTATGATAGGGCAATCAGAGACCCGATTAGATCATTTTATATTTTGTTTAATATAAGATTTCAGGGAAATTCTATCACATTTGTTTAATTTACGTCGCTCCTATTTCAGATAGCGTATTGGGCGAAACGGCATCTCAAAGCGCTTGAAATGGCGAGTAAAATGCACTATTAAACTTCTAGGGTAGGGCAAACAGAGACTCGATTAGATCATTTTATATTATGGTTAATTTAAGAATTCAGCAAAATTCTATCACATTTGTTCAATGTACGTCGCTCCTATTTCGGATAGCGTACTGGGCTAAGCGGCACCCTAAAGCGCGTGGAGTGGCGAGTAAAATGCACTATTAATCTTCTATGATAGGGCAATCAGAGACCCGATTAGATCATTTTATATTTTGGTTAATATAAGAATTCAGCGAAATTCTATCACATTTGTTCAATTTACGTCGCTCATATTTCAGATAGCGTATTGCACTAAGCGGCATCTCAAAGCGCATGAAATGGCGAGTACAATGCACTATTAAACTTCTAGGGAAGGGCAAACAGAGACTCGATTAGATCATTTTACATTAATGTTAATATGAGAATTCAGCGAAATTCTATCACATTTGTTCAATTTACGTCAGTCATATTTCAGATAGCGTATTGGGCTAAGCGGCACCTCAAAGCGCAAGAAATGGCGAGTAAAATCCACTATTAAACTTCTAGGGTAGGGCAAACAGAGACCCGATTAGATCATTTTATATTATGGTTAATTTAAGAATTCAGCGAAATTCTATCACATTTGTTCAATTTACGTCGCTCCTATTTCAGACAGCGTATTGGGCTACGCGGCATCTCAAAGCGCATGAAATGGCGAGTACAATGCACTATTAAACTTCTAGCGTAACGCAAACAGAGACCCGATTAGATCATTTTATATTACGGTTAATATAAGAATTCAGCGTAATTCTATCACATTTGTTCAACTTACGTCGCTCCTATTTCAGATAGCGTACTGGGCTAGACGGCATCTTAAAGCGCGTGGAAGGGCGAGTAAAATGCACTATGAACCTTCTGTGATAGGGCAATCAGAGACCCGATTAGATCATTTTATATTTTGTTTAATATAAGATTTCAAGGAAATTCTATCACATTTGTTTAATTTACGTCGCTCCTATTACAGATAGCGTATTGGGCTAACCGGCATCTCAAAGCGCATGAATTGGCGAATAAAATGCACTATTAAACTTCTAGGCTAGGGCGAACTGAGACCCGTTTAGATCATTTTACATTATGGTTAATAAAAGAATTCAGCGAAATTCTATCACATTTGTTCAATTTACATCGCTCCTAATTCAGATAGCGTATTGGGCTAAGCGGCATCTCAAAGCGCATGAAATGACGAGTAGAATGCACTATTAAACTTTTAGGGTAGGGTAAACAGAGACCCGATTAGATAATTTTATATTATAGTTAATTTAAGAATTCAACAAAATTCTATCACATTCGTTCAATTTAGGTCGCACCTATTTCAGATAGCGTATTGGGCTAAGCGGCATCTCAAAGCGCATGAAATGGCGAGTGAAATGCACTATATGACTTCTATGGTAGGGCGAACGGAGACCCGATTAGATCATTTTACATTGAGGTTAATATAAGAATTCACAGAAATTCTATCACATTTGTTCAATTTACGTCGCTCCTATTTCAGATAGCGTATTGGGATAAGCGGCATCTCAAAGCGCATGAAATGGCGAGTAAAATGCACAATTAAACTATTAGGGTAGGGCAAACAGAGACCCGATTAGATCATTTTATATTATGGTTAATATAAGAATTCAGCGTAATTCTATCACATTTGTTCAGCTTACGTCGCTCCTATTTCAGGTAGCGTACTGGGCTAGGCGGCATCTTAAAGCGCGTGAAATGGCGAGTAAAATGCACTATTAAACTTCTGGGATAAGGCAAACAGAGACCCGATTAGATCATTTTATATTACGGTTAATATAAGAATGCGGCGTAATTCTTTCACATTTGTTCAATTTACGTCGCTGCTATTCCAGATAGCTTATTGTGCTTAGCGGCATCTCAAAGCGCATGAAATGACGAGTGAAATGCACTATTAAACTTCTAGGGTAGGGCAAACAGAGACCCGATTAGATCATTTTATATTAAGGTTAGTTTAAGAATTCAGCGAAATCCTATCACATTTGTTCAATTTACGTCGCTCCTATTTCAAATAGCTTATTGGGCGAAGCGGCGTCTCAAAGCGCATGAAATGGCGAGTGATATGCACTATTAAACTTCTAGTGTAGGGCAAACAGAGACCCGATTAGATCATTTGATATTATGGTTAATTTAAGAATTCAGCGAAATTCTATCACATTTGTTCAATTTACGTCGCTCCTATTTCAGATAGCTTATTGGGCTAAGCGGCATCTGAAGGCGCATGAAATGGCGAGTAAAATGCACTATTAAACTTCTATGATAGGGCAATCAGAGACCCGATTAGATCATTTTATATTTTGGTTAATATAAGAATTCAGCGAAATTCTATCACATTTGTTCAACTTACGTCGCTCCTATTTCAGATAGCGTATTGGGATAAGCGGCATCTCCAAGCGCGTGAAATGGCGAGTAAAATGCACTATTAAACTTCTAGGCTAAGGCAAACAGAGACCCGATAAGATCATTTTATACTACGGTTAATATAAGAATGCGGCGAAATTCTTTCACATTTGTTCAATTTACGTCGCTGCTATTCCAGATAGCTTATTGTGCTTAGCGGCATCTCAAAGCGCATGAAATGACGAGTGAAATGCACTATTAAACTTCTAGGGTAGAGCAAACAGAGACCCGATTAGATCATTTTATATTAAGGTTACTTTAAGAATTCAGCGAAATTCTATCACATTTGTTCAATTTACGTCGCTCCTATTTCAGATAGCGTACTGTGCTAGACGGCATCTTAAGGCGCGTGGAATGGCGAGTAAAATGCAATATTAAACTTCTATGGTAGGGAAACCAGAGACCCGATTAGATCATTTTATATTAAGGTTACTTTAAGAATTCAGCGAAATCCTATCACATTTGTTCAATTTACGTCGCTCCTATTTCAAATAGCTTATTGGGCGAAGCGGCGTCTCAAAGCGCATGAAATGACGAGTGATATGCACTATTAAACTTCTAGGGTAGAGCAAACAGAGACCCGATTAGATCATTTTGTACTATGGTTAATTTAAGAATTCAGCAAAATTCTATCACATTTGTTCAATTTACGTCGCTCCTATTTCAAATAGCGTATTGGGCTAAGCGGCATCTCAAAGCGCATGAAATGACGAGTGAAATGCACTATTAAACTTCTATGATAGGGCAATCAGAGACCCGATTAGATCATTTTATATTACGGTTAATATAAGAATTCAGCGTAATTCTATCACATTTGTTCAACTTACGTCGTTCCTATTTCAGATAGCGTACTGGCCTATGCGGCATCTTAAAGCGCGTGGAATGGCGAGTAAAATGCACTATTAAACTTCTATGATAGGGCAATCAGAGACCCGATTAGATCATTTTATATTTTGTTTAATATAAGATTTCAGGGAAATTCTATCACATTTGTTTAATTTACGTCGCTCCTATTTCAGATAGCGTATTGGGCGAAGCGGCATCTCAAAGCGCTTGAAATGGCGAGTAAAATGCACTATTAAACTTCTAGGGTAGGGCAAACAGAGACTCGATTAGATCATTTTATATTATGGTTAATTTAAGAATTCAGCAAAATTCTATCACATTTGTTCAATGTACGTCGCTCCTATTTCGGATAGCGTACTGGGCTAAGCGGCACCCTAAAGCGCGTGGAGTGGCGAGTAAAATGCACTATTAATCTTCTATGATAGGGCAATCAGAGACCCGATTAGATCATTTTATATTTTGGTTAATATAAGAATTCAGCGAAATTCTATCACATTTGTTCAATTTACGTCGCTCATATTTCAGATAGCGTATTGCACTAAGCGGCATCTCAAAGCGCATGAAATGGCGAGTACAATGCACTATTAAACTTCTAGGGTAGGGCGAACAGAGACTCGATTAGATCATTTTACATTAATGTTAATATGAGAATTCAGCGAAATTCTATCACATTTGTTCAATTTACGTCAGTCATATTTCAGATAGCGTATTGGGCTAAGCGGCACCTCAAAGCGCAAGAAATGGCGAGTAAAATCCACTATTAAACTTCTAGGGTAGGGCAAACAGAGACCCGATTAGATCATTTTATATTATGGTTAATTTAAGAATTCAGCGAAATTCTATCACATTTGTTCAATTTACGTCGCTCCTATTTCAGACAGCGTATTGGGCTACGCGGCATCTCAAAGCGCATGAAATGGCGAGTACAATGCACTATTAAACTTCTAGCGTAACGCAAACAGAGACCCGATTAGATCATTTTATATTACGGTTAATATAAGAATTCAGCGTAATTCTATCACATTTGTTCAACTTACGTCGCTCCTATTTCAGATAGCGTACTGGGCTAGACGGCATCTTAAAGCGCGTGGAAGGGCGAGTAAAATGCACTATGAAACTTCTATGATAGGGCAATCAGAGACCCGATTAGATCATTTTATATTTTGTTTAATATAAGATTTCAAGGAAATTCTATCACATTTGTTCAATTTACGTCGCTCCTATTACAGATAGCGTATTGGGCTAACCGGCATCTCAAAGCGCATGAATTGGCGAATAAAATGCACTATTAAACTTCTAGGCTAGGGCGAACAGAGACCCGATTAGATCATTTTACATTATGGTTAATAAAAGAATTCAGCGAAATTCTATCACATTTGATCAATTTACATCGCTCCTATTTCAGATAGCGTATTGGGCTAAGCGGCATCTCAAAGCGCATGAAATGGCGAGTACAATGCACTATTAAACTTCTAGGGTAGGGCGAACAGAGACCCGATTAGATCATTTTATATTAAGGATAGTTTAAGAATTCAGCGAAATTCTATCACATTTGTTCAATTTACGTCGCTCCTATTTCAGATAGCTTATTGGGCTAAGCGGCATCTGAAGGCGCATGAAATGGCGAGTAAAATGCACTATTAAACTTCTATGATAGGGCAATCAGAGACCCGATTAGATCATTTTATATTTTGTTTAATATAAGATTTCAGGGAAATTCTATCACATTTGTTCAATTTACGTCGCTCCTATTTCAGATAGCGTATTGGGCTAAGCGGCATCTCAAAGCGCATGAAATGGCGAGTAAAATGCAATACTAAACTTCTAGGATAAGGCAAACAGAGACCCGATTAGATCATTTTATATTTTGGTTAATATAAGAATTCAGCGAAATTCTATCACATTTGTTCAACTTACGTCGCTCCTATTTCAGATAGCGTATTGGGATAAGCGGCATCTCCAAGCGCGTGAAATGGCGAGTAAAATGCACTATTAAACTTCTAGGATAAGGCAAACAGACACCCGATTAGATCATTTTATACTACGGTTAATATAAGAATGCGGCGAAATTCTTTCACATTTGTTCAATTTACGTCGCTGCTATTCCAGATAGCTTATTGTGCTTAGCGGCATCTCAAAGCGCATGAAATGACGAGTGAAATGCACTATTAAACTTCTAGGGTAGAGCAAACAGAGACCCGATTAGATCATTTTATATTAAGGTTACTTTAAGAATTCAGCGAAATTCTATCACATTTGTTCAATTTACGTCGCTCCTATTTCAGATAGCGTACTGTGCTAGACGGCATCTTAAGGCGCGTGGAATGGCGAGTAAAATGCAATATTAAACTTCTATGGTAGGGAAACCAGAGACCCGATTAGATCATTTTATATTAAGGTTACTTTAAGAATTCAGCGAAATCCTATCACATTTGTTCAATTTACGTCGCTCCTATTTCAAATAGCTTATTGGGCTAAGCGGCATCTCAAAGCGCATGAAATGACGAGTGAAATGCACTATTAAACTTCTATGATAGGGCAATCAGAGACCCGATTAGATCATTTTATATTGCGGTTAATATAAGAATTCAGCGTAATTCTATCACATTTGTTCAACTTACGTCGTTCGTATTTCAGATAGCGTACTGGCCTATGCGGCATCTTAAAGCGCGTGGAATGGCGAGTAAAATGCACTATTAAACTTCTATGATAGGGCAATCAGAGACCCGATTAGATCATTTTATATTATGGTTAATTTAAGAATTCAGCGAAATTCTATCACATTTGTTCAATTTACGTCGCTCCTATTTCAGATAGCGTATTGGGCTAAGCGGCATCTCAAAGCGCATGAAATGACGAGTGAAATGCACTATTAAACTTCTAGGGTAGGGCAAACAGGGACCCGATTAGATCATTTTATATTATGGTTAATTTAAGAATTCAGCGAAATTCTATCACATTTGTTCAATTTACGTCGCTTCTATTACAGATAGCTTATTGGGCTTAGCGGCATCTCAAAGCGCATGAAATGACGAGTGAAATGCACTATTATACTTCTAGGGTGAGGCAAACAGAGACCCGATTAGATCATTTTATATTACGGTTAATATAAGAATTCAGCGTAATTCTATCACATTTGTTCAACTTACGTCGTTCCTATTTCAGATAGCGTACTGGGCTAAGCGGCATCTTAAAGCGCGTGGAATGGCGAGTAAAATGCACTATTAAACTTCTATGATAGGGCAATCAGAGACCCGATTAGATCATTTTATATTATGGTTAATTTAAGAATTCAGCAAAATTCTATCACATTTGTTCAATTTCCGTCGCTCCTATTTCAGATAGCGTACTGGGCTAGGCGGCATCTTAAAGCGGGTGGAATGGCGAGTAGAATGCACAATTAAAATTCTATGATAGGGCAATCAGAGACCCGATTAGATCATTTTATATTTTGGTTAATATAAGAATTCAGTGAAATTCTATCACATTTGTTCAATTTACGTCGCTCCTATTTCAAATAGCGCATTGGGCTCAGCGGCATCTCAAAGCGCATGAAATGGCGAGCAAAATGCACTATTAAACTTCGAGGGTAGGGCAAACAGAGACTCGATTAGATCATTTTATATTATGGTTAATTTAAGAATTCAGCAAAATTCTATCACATTTGTTCAATGTACGTCGCTCCTATTTCGGATAGCGTACTGGGCTAAGCGGCACCCTAAAGCGCGTGGAGTGGCGAGTAAAATGCACTATTAATCTTCTATGATAGGGCAAACAGAGACCCGATTAGATCATTTTATATTTTGGTTCATATAAGAATTCAGCGAAATTCTATCATATTTGTTCAATTTACGTCGCTCATATTTCAGATAGCGTATTGCACTAAGCGGCATCTCAAAGCGCATGAAATGGCGAGCAAAATGCACTATAAAACTTCTAGGGTAGGGCAAACAGAGACCCGATTAGATCATTTTATGTTATGGTTAATTTAAGAATTCAGCGAAATTCTATCACATTTGTTCAACTTACGTCGCTCCTATTTCAAATAGCGTACTGAGCAAAGCGGCATCTCAAAGCGCATGAAATGGCGAGCAAAATGCACTATTAAACTTCTAGGGTAGAGCAAACAGAGACCCGATTAGATCATTTTGTACTATGGTTAATTTAAGAATTCAGCAAAATTCTATCACATTTGTTCAATTTACGTCGCTCCTATTGCAGATAGCGAACTGGGCTATGCGGCATCTTAAAGCGTTCGGAATGGCGAGTAAAATGCACTATTTAACTTCTATCCTAGGGCAATCAGAGACCCGATTAGATCATTTTACATTTTGGTTAATATAAGAATTCAGTGAAATTCTATCACATTTGTTCAATTTACGTCGCTCCTATTTCAGATAGCGTATTGGGCAAAGCGGCATCTCAAAGCGTTTGAAATGGCGAATAAAGTGCACTATTAAAGTTCTAGGCTCGGGCGAACAGAGATCCGATTATATCTTTTTACATTATGGTTAATAAAAGAATTCAGCGAATTTCTATCACATTTGTTCAACTTATATCGCTCCAATTTCAGATAGCGTATTAGGCTAAGCGGCATCTCAAAGCGCATGAAATGACGCGTGAAATGCACTATTAAACTTCTAGGGTAGGGCAAACAGAGACCCGATTAGGTCATTTTATATTATGGTTAATTTAAGAATTCAGCAAAATTCTCTCACATTTGTTCAATTTACGTCGTTCCTATTTCAGATAGCATACTGGGCTAGGCGGCATCTTAAAGCGCGTGGAATGGCGAGTAAAATCCACTATTAAACTTCTATGATAGGGCAATCAGAGACCAGACTAGATCATTTTATATTTTGTTTAATATAAGATTTCAGGGAAATTCTATCACATTTGTTCAATTTACGTCGCTCGTATTTCAGATAGCGTATTGGGCTAAGCGGCATCACAAAGCGCATGAAATGGCGAGTAAAATGCACAATTAAACTACTAGGGTAGGGCAAACAGAGACCCGATTAGATCATTTTATATTCTGGTTAATTTAAGAATTCAGCAAAATTCTATCACATTTGTTCAACTTACGTCGCTCCTATTTCAGGTAGCGTACTGGGCTAGGCGGCATCTTAAAGCGCGTGAAATGGCGAGTAAAATGCACTATTAAACTTCTAGGATAAGGCAAACAGAGACCCGATTAGATCATTTTATATTACGGTTAATATAAGAATGCGGCGTAATTCTTTCACATTTGTTCAATTTACGTCGCTGCTATTCCAGATAGCTTATTGTGCTTAGCGGCATCTCAAAGCGCATGAAATGACGAGTGAAATGCACTATTAAACTTCTAGGGTAGGGCAAACAGAGACCCGATTAGATCATTTTATATTTTGGTTAATATAAGAATTCTGCGAAATTCTATCACATTTGTTCAACTTACGTCGCTCCTATTTCAGATAGCGTACTGTGCTAGGCGGCATCTTAAAGCTCGTGGAATGGCGAGTAAAATGCACTACTAAACTTCTATGATAGGGCAATCAGAGACCCGATTAGCTCATTTTATATTTTGTTTAATATAAGATTTCAGGGAAATTCTATCACATTTGTTTAATTTACGTCGCTCCTATTTCAGATAGCTTATTGGGCTAAGCGGCATGTCAAAGCGCATGAAATGACGAGTGAAATGCACTGTTAAACTTCTATGATAGGGCAATCAGAGACCCGATTAGATCATTTTATATTTTGTTTAATATAAGATTTCAGGGAAATTCTATCACATTTGTTCAATTTACGTCGCTCCTATTTCAGATAGCGTATTGGGCTAAGCGGCATCTCAAAGCGCATGAAATGGCGAGTAAAATGCACTATTAAACTTCTAGGGTAGGGCAAACAGAGACCCGATTAGATCATTTTATATTACGGTTAACATAAGAATTCAGCGTAATTCTATCACATTTGTTCAATTTACGTCGCTCCTGTTTCAGATACCGTATTCGAGTAAGCGGCATCTCAGAGCGCATGAAATGGCGAATGGAATTCACTATTAAACTTCTAGGCTAGAGCGAACAGAGACCCGATCAGATCATTTTATATTACGGTTAATATAAGAATTCAGCGTAATTCTATCACATTTGTTCAACTTACGTCGGTCCTATTTCAGTTAGCGTACTGGGCTAGGCGGCATCTTAAAGCGCGTGGAATGGCGAGTAAAATGCACTACTAAACTTCTATGATAGGGCAATCAGAGACCCGATTATATCATTTTATATTTTGGTTAATATAAGTATTCAGCGAAATTCTATCACATTTGTTCAATTTACGTCGCTCCTATTTCAGATAGCGTATTGGGCTAAGCGGCATCTCAAAGCGCATGAAATGGCGAGTGAAATGCACTATCAAACTTCTAGGATAATTAAAACAGAGACACGATTAGATCATTTTATATTACGGTTAATATAAGAATTCAGCGAAATTCTATCACATTTGTTCAATTTACGTCTCTCCTATTTCAGATAGCGTATTGGGCTACGCGGCATCTCAAAGCGCATGAAATGACGAGTGGAATGCACGATTAAACTTCTAGGGTAGGACGAACAGAGCCCGAACAGATCATTTTCCATTAAGGTTAATATAAGAATTCAGGGAAATCTATCACATTTGTTCAATTTACGTCGCTCCTATTTCAGATAGCGTACTGTGCTAGGCGGCATCTTAAAGCGCATGAAATGACGAGTGAAATGCACTATTAAACTTCTAGGGTAGGGCGAACAGAGACTCGATTAGATCATTTTACATTAATGTTAATATAAGTATTTAGCGAAATTCTATCACATTTGTTCAATTTACGTCGCTCCTATTTCAGATAGCGTATTGGGATAAGCGGCACCTCAAAGCGCATGAAATGGCGAGTGAAATGCACTATCAAACTTCTAGGATAATTCAAACAGAGACCCGATTAGATCATTTTATATTACGGTTAATATAAGAATTCAGCGAAATGCTATCACATTCGTTCAATTTACGTCTCTCCTATTTCAGATAGCGTATTGGGCTACGCGGCATCTCAAAGCGCATGAAATGACGAGTGGAATGCACGATTAAACTTCTAGGGTAGGGCGAACAGAGCCCGAACAGATCATTTTCCATTAAGGTTAATATATGAATTCAGGGAAATCTATCACATTTGTTCAATTTACGTCGCTCCTATTTCAGATAGCGTACTGGGCTACGCGGCATCTTAAAGCGCATGAAATGACGAGTGAAATGCACTATTAAACTTCTAGGGCAGGGCGAACAGAGACCCGATTAGATCATTTTACATTATCGTTAATAAAAGAATTCAGCGTAATTCTATCACATTTGTTCAACTTACGTCGCTCCTATTTCAGATAGCGTACTGGGCTAGGCGGCATCTTAAAGCGCGTGGAATGGCGAGTAAAATGCACCACTAAACTTCTATGATAGGGCAATCAGAGACCCGATTAGATCATTTTATATTTTGTTTAATATAAGATTTCAGGGAAATTCTATCACATTTGTTCAATTTACGTCGCTCCTGTTTCAGATAGCGTATCCGAGTAAGCGGCATCTCAGAGCGCATGAAATGGCGAATGGAATGCACTATTAAACTTCTAGGCTAGAGCGAACAGAGACCCGATCAGATCATTTTATATTACGGTTAATATAAGAATTCAGCGTAATTCTATCACATTTGTTCAACTTACGTCGCTCCTATTTCAGTTAGCGTACTGGGCTAGGCGGCATCTTAAAGCGCGTGGAATGGCGAGTAAAATGCACTACTAAACTTCTATGATAGGGCAATCAGAGACCCGATTAGATCATTTTATATTTGGTTAATATAAGATTTCAGGGAAATTCTATCACATTTGTTCAATTTACGTCGCTCATATTTCAGATAGCGTATTGGGCTAAGCGGCATCTCAAAGCGCCTGAAATGGCGAGTAAAATGCACTATTATACTTCTAGGGTAGGGCAAACAGAGACCCGATTAGATCATTTTGTATTATGGTTAATTTAAGAATTCAGCAAAATTCTATCACATTTGTTCAATTTACGTCGTTCCTATTTAAGATATCGTACTGCGCTAGGCGGCATCTTAAAGCGCGTGGAAAGGCGAGTAAAATGCACTATTAAACTTCTATGATAGGGCAATCAGGGACCCGATCAGATCATTTTATATTTTGGTTAATATAAGGATTCAAGGAAATTCTATCACATTTGTTCAATTTACGTCGCTCCTATTTCAGATAGCGTATTGGGCTAAGCGGCATCTCAAAGCGCATGAAATGATGAGTGAAATGCACTATTAAACTTCTATGATAGGGCAATCAGAGACCCGATTAGATCATTTTATATTTTGGTTAATATATGAATTCAGCGAAATTCTGTCACATTTGTTCAATTTACGTCGCTCCTATTTCAGATAGCGTATTGGGCTAGGCGGCAGCTTAAAGCACGTGGAATGGCGAGTGAAATGCACTATTAAACTTCGATGATAGGGCAATCAGAGACCCGATTAGATCATTTTATATTTGGGTTAATATATGAATTCAGGGAAATTCTATCACATTTGTTCAATTTACGTCGCTCCTATTTCAGATAGCCTACTGGGCTAGCCTGCCTCTTAGAGCGCGTGGAATGGTGAGTAAGATGCACTATTAAACTTCTAGGATAAGGCAAACAGAGACCCGATTAGATCATTTTATAATTTGGGTAATATAAGAATTCAGCGAAATTCTATCACATTTGTTCAATTTACGTCGCTCCTATTTCAGATAGCGTATTGGGCTAAGCGGCACCTCAAAGCGCATGAAATGGCGAGTGAAATGCACTATTAAACTTTTATGATAGGGCAATCAGAGATCCGATTAGATCATTTTATAATTTGGTTAATATAAGAATTAAGCGTAATTCTATCACATTTGTTCAATTTACGTCGCTCCTATTTCAGATAGCGTATTGGGCTAAGCGGCATCTCAAAGCGCATGAAATGGCGAGTAAAATGCACTATTAAACTTCTAGGGTAGGGCAAACAGAGACCCGATTAGATAATTTCATATTATAGTTAATTTAAGAATTCAGCGAAATTCTATCACATTTGTTCAACTTACGTCGCTCCTATTTCAGATAGCGTACTGGGCTAGGCGGCATCTTAAACCGCGTGGAATGGCGAGTAAAATGCACCACTAAACTTCTATGATAGGGCAATCAGAGACCCGATTAGATCATTTTATATTTTGTTTAATATAAGATTTCAGGGAAATTCTATCACATTTGTTGAATTTACGTCGCTCCTATTTCAGATAGCGTATTGCGCTAAGCGGCATCTCAAAGCGCATGAAATGGCGAATAGAATGCACTATTAAACTTCTAGGCTAGGGCGAACAGAGACCCGATTAGATCATTTTACAGTATGGTTAATAAAAGTATTCAGCGAAATTCTATCACATTTGTACAATTTACATCGCTCCTATTTCAGATAGCGTATGGGGCTACGCGGCATCTCAAAGCGCATGAAATGGCGAGTACAATGCACTATTAAACTTCTAGGGTAAGGCAAACAGAGACCCGATTAGATCATTTTATATTATGGTTAATATAAGAATTCAGCGTAATTCTATCACATTTGTTCAACTAACGTCGCTCCTATTTCAGATAGCGTACAGGGCTAGGCGGCATCTCAAAGCGGATGAAATGGCGAGTAAAATGCACTATTAAACTTCTAGGGTAAGGCAAACAGAGACCCGATTAGATCATTTTATATTATGGTTAATATAAGAATTCAGCGTAATTCTATCACATTTGTTCAACTAACGTCGCTCCTATTTCAGATAGCGTACAGGGCTAGGCGGCATCTCAAAGCGCATGAAATGGCGAGTAAAATACACTATTAAACTTCTAGGGTAGGGCAAACAGAGACCCGATTTGATCATTTTACATTAAGGTTAACATAAGAATTCAGCAAAATTCTATCACATTTGTTCAATTTACGTCGGTCCTATTTCAGATAGCATACTGGGCTAGGCGGCATCTTAAAGCGCGTGGAATGGCTAGTAAAATGCACTTCTAAGCTTCTATGATAGGGCAATCAGAGACCCGATTAGATCATTTTATATTTTGTTCAATATAAGATTTCAGGGAAATTCTATCACATTTGTTCAATTTACGTCGCTCCTATCTCAGACAGCGTATTGGGCTACGCGGCATCTCAAAGCGCATGAAATGGCGAATACAATGCACTATTAAACTTCTAGGCCAGGGCGAACAGAGACCCGATTTGATCATTTTACATTATCGTTAATAAAAGAATTCAGCGAAATTCTATCACATTTGTTCAATTTACATCGCTCCTATTTCAGATAGCGTATTGGGCTAAGCGGCATCTCAAAGCGCATGAAATGACGAGTAAAATGCACTATTAAACTTCTAGGGTAGGGCAAACAGAGACCCGATTAGATAATTTCATATTATAGTTAATTTAAGAATTCAGCGTAATTCTATCACATTTGTTCAACTAACGTCGCTCCTATTTCAGATAGCGTACAGGGCTAGGCGGCATCTCAAAGCGCATGAAATGGCGAGTAAAATACACTATTAAACTTCTAGGGTAGGGCAAACAGAGACCCGATTTGATCATTTTACATTAAGGTTAACATAAGAATTCAGCAAAATTCTATCACATTTGTTCAATTTACGTCGGTCCTATTTCAGATAGCATACTGGGCTAGGCGGCATCTTAAAGCGCGTGGAATGGCTAGTAAAATTCACTTCTAAGCTTCTATGATAGGGCAATCAGAGACCCGATTAGATCATTTTATATTTTGTTCAATATAAGATTTCAGGGAAATTCTATCACATTTGTTCAATTTACGTCGCTCCTATCTCAGACAGCGTATTGGGCTACGCGGCATCTCAAAGCGCATGAAATGGCGAATACAATGCACTATTAAACTTCTAGGCCAGGGCGAACAGAGACCCGATTTGATCATTTTACATTATCGTTAATAAAAGAATTCAGCGAAATTCTATCACATTTGTTCAATTTACATCGCTCCTATTTCAGATAGCGTATTGGGCTAAGCGGCATCTCAAAGCGCCTGAAATGGCGAGTAAAATGCACTATTATACTTCTAGGGTAGGGCAAACAGAGACCCGATTAGATCATTTTGTATTATGGTTAATTTAAGAATTCAGCAAAATTCTATCACATTTGTTCAATTTACGTCGTTCCTATTTAAGATATCGTACTGCGCTAGGCGGCATCTTAAAGCGCGTGGAAAGGCGAGTAAAATGCACTATTAAACTTCTATGATAGGGCAATCAGGGACCCGATCAGATCATTTTATATTTTGGTTAATATAAGGATTCAAGGAAATTCTATCACATTTGTTCAATTTACGTCGCTCCTATTTCAGATAGCGTATTGGGCTAAGCGGCATCTCAAAGCGCATGAAATGATGAGTGAAATGCACTATTAAACTTCTATGATAGGGCAATCAGAGACCCGATTAGATCATTTTATATTTTGGTTAATATATGAATTCAGCGAAATTCTGTCACATTTGTTCAATTTACGTCGCTCCTATTTCAGATAGCGTATTGGGCTAGGCGGCAGCTTAAAGCACGTGGAATGGCGAGTGAAATGCACTATTAAACTTCGATGATACGGCAATCAGAGACCCGATTAGATCATTTTATATTTGGGTTAATATATGAATTCAGGGAAATTCTATCACATTTGTTCAATTTACGTCGCTCCTATTTCAGATAGCCTACTGGGCTAGCCTGCCTCTTAGAGCGCGTGGAATGGCGAGTAAAATGCACTATTAAACTTCTAGGATAAGGCAAACAGAGACCCGATTAGATCATTTTATAATTTGGTTAATATAAGAATTCAGCGAAATTCTATCACATTTGTTCAATTTACGTCGCTCCTATTTCAGATAGCGTATTGGGCTAAGCGGCACCTCAAAGCGCATGAAATGGCGAGTGAAATGCACTATTAAACTTTTATGATAGGGCAATCAGAGATCTGATTAGATCGTTTTATAATTTGGTTAATATAAGAATTAAGCGTAATTCTATCACATTTGTTCAATTTACGTCGCTCCTATTTCAGATAGCTTATTGGGCTAAGCGGCATCTCAAAGCGCATGAAATGGCGAGTGAAATGCACCATTAGACTTCTATGGTAGGGCGAACAGAGACCCGATTAGATCATTTTCATTAAGGTTAATATAAGAATTCAGGGAAATTCTATCACATTTGTGCAATTTACGTCGCTCCTATTTCAGATAGCGTATTGGGCTATGCGGCATCTTAAAGCGCATGAAATGACGAGTGAAATGCACTATTAAACTTCTAGGGTAGGGCGAACAGAGACTCGATTAGATCATTTTACATTAATGTTAATATGAGAATTCAGCGAAATTCTATCACATTTGTTCAATTTACGTCGCTCATATTTCAGATAGCGTATTGGGCTATGCGGCATCTCAAAGCGCATGAAATGGCGAATAAAATGCTCTATTAAACTTCTAGGGTAAGGCAAACAAAGACCCGATTAGATCATTTTATATTACGGTTAATAAAAGAATTCAGCGAAATTCTATCACATTTGTTCAATTTACATCGCTCCTATTTCTGATAGCGTATTGGGCTAAGCGGCATCTCAGAGCGCATGAAATGGCGAGTAAAATGCACTATTAAACTTCTCGGCTAGGGCGAACAGAGACCCGATTAGATCATTTTATATTACGGTTAATATAAGAATTCAGCGTAATTCTATCACATTTGTTCAACTTACGTCGCTCCTATTCCAGGTAGCGTACAGGGCTAGGCGGCATCTCAAAGCGGATGAAATGGCGAGTAAAATGCACTATTAAACTTCTAGGGTAGGGCAAACAGAGACCCGATTAGATCATTTTATATTACGGTTAATAAAAGAATTCAGCGAAATTCTATCACATTTGTGCAATTTACGTCGCTCCTATTTCAGATAGCGTATTGGGCTAAGCGGCATCTCAATTCGCATGAAATGGCGAGTAAAATGCACTACTAAACTTCTCGGCTAGGGCGAGCAGAGACCCGATTATATCATTTTACATTATGGTTAATAAAAGAATTCAGCGAAATTCTATCACATTTGTTCAATTTACATCGCTCCTATTTCAGATAGCGTATTGGGCTAAGCGGCATCTCAAAGCGCATGAAATGGCGAGTAAAATGCACTATTAAACTTCTAGGGTAGGGCAAACAGAGACCCGATTAGATCATTTTATATTTTGTTTAATATAAGATTTCAGGGAAATTCTATCACATTTGTTGAATTTACGTCGCTCCTATTTCAGATAGCGTATTGCGCTAAGCGGCATCTCAAAGCGCATGAAATGGCGAATAGAATGCACTATTAAACTTCTAGGCTAGGGCGAACAGAGACCCGATTAGATCATTTTACAGTATGGTTAATAAAAGTATTCAGCGAAATTCTATCACATTCGTACAATTTACATCGCTCCTATTTCAGATAGCGTATTGGGCTACGCGGCATCTCAAAGCGCATGAAATGGCGAGTACAATGCACTATTAAACTTCTAGGGTAAGGCAAACAGAGACCCGATTAGATCATTTTATATTATGGTTAATATAAGAATTCAGCGTAATTCTATCACATTTGTTCAACTAACGTCGCTCCTATTTCAGATAGCGTACAGGGCTAGGCGGCATCTCAAAGCGGATGAAATGGCGAGTAAAATGCACTATTAAACATCTAGGGTAAGGCAAACAGAGACCCGATTAGATCATTTTATATTATGGTTAATATAAGAATTCAGCGTAATTCTATCACATTTGTTCAACTAACGTCGCTCCTATTTCAGATAGCGTACAGGGCTAGGCGGCATCTCAAAGCGCATGAAATGGCGAGTAAAATACACTATTAAACTTCTAGGGTAGGGCAAACAGAGACCCGATTAGATCATTTTACATTAAGGTTAACATAAGAATTCAGCAAAATTCTATCACATTTGTTCAATTTACGTCGGTCCTATTTCAGATAGCATACTGGGCTAGGCGGCATCTTAAAGCGCGTGGAATGGCTAGTAAAATGCACTTCTAAGCTTCTATGATAGGGCAATCAGAGACCCGATTAGATCATTTTATATTTTGTTTAATATAAGATTTCAGGGAAATTCTATCACATTTGTTCAATTTACGTCGCTCCTGTTTCAGATAGCGTATTCGAGTAAGCGGCATCTCAGAGCGCATGAAATGGCGAATGGAATTCACTATTAAACTTCTAGGCTAGAGCGAACAGAGACCCGATCAGATCATTTTATATTACGGTTAATATAAGAATTCAGCGTAATTCTATCACATTTGTTCAACTTACGTCGCTCCTATTTCAGTTAGCGTACTGGGCTAGGCGGCATCTTAAAGCGCGTGGAATGGCGAGTAAAATGCACTACTAAACTTCTATGATAGGGCAAACAGAGACCCGATTAGATCATTTTATATTACGGTTAATATAAGAATTCAGCGTAATTGTATCACATTTGTTCAATTTACATCGCTCCTATTTCAGATAGCGTATTGGGCTACGCGGCATCTCAAAGCGCATGAAATGGCGAGTACAATGCACTATTAAACTTCTAGGGTAAGGCAAACAGAGACCCGATTAGATCATTTTATATTATGGTTAATATAAGAATTCAGCGTAATTCTATCACATTTGTTCAACTAACGTCGCTCCTATTTCAGATAGCGTACAGGGCTAGGCGGCATCTCAAAGCGGATGAAATGGCGAGTAAAATGCACTATTAAACTTCTAGGGTAAGGCAAACAGAGACCCGATTAGATCATTTTATATTATGGTTAATATAAGAATTCAGCGTAATTCTATCACATTTGTTCACGTAACGTCGCTCCTATTTCAGATAGCGTACAGGGCTAGGCGGCATCTCAAAGCGCATGAAATGGCGAGTAAAATACACTATTAAACTTCTAGGGTAGGGCAAACAGAGACCCGATTAGATCATTTTACATTAAGGTTAACATAAGAATTCAGCAAAATTCTATCACATTTGTTCAATTTACGTCGGTCCTATTTCAGATAGCATACTGGGCTAGGCGGCATCTTAAAGCGCGTGGAATGGCTAGTAAAATGCACTTCTAAGCTTCTATGATAGGGCAATCAGAGACCCGATTAGATCATTTTATATTTTGTTTAATATAAGATTTCAGGGAAATTCTATCACATTTGTTCAATTTACGTCGCTCCTGTTTCAGATAGCGTATTCGAGTAAGCGGCATCTCAGAGCGCATGAAATGGCGAATGGAATTCACTATTAAACTTCTAGGCTAGAGCGAACAGAGACCCGATCAGATCATTTTATATTACGGTTAATATAAGAATTCAGCGTAATTCTATCACATTTGTTCAACTTACGTCGCTCCTATTTCAGTTAGCGTACTGGGCTAGGCGGCATCTTAAAGCGCGTGGAATGGCGAGTAAAATGCACTACTAAACTTCTATGATAGGGCAATCAGAGACCCGATTAGATCATTTTATATTTTGGTTAATGTAAGTATACAGCGAAATTCTATCACATTTGTTCAATTTACGTCGCTCCTATTTCAGATAGCGTATTGGGCTAAGCGGCATCTCAAAGCGCATGAAATGGCGAGTGAAATGCACTATCAAACTTCTAGGATAATTAAAACAGAGACACGATTAGATCATTTTATATTACGGTTAATATAAGAATTCAGCGAAATTCTATCACATTTGTTCAATTTACGTCTCTCCTATTTCAGATAGCGTATTGGGCTACGCGGCATCTCAAAGCGCATGAAATGACGAGTGGAATGCACGATTAAACTTCTAGGGTAGGACGAACAGAGCCCGAACAGATCATTTTCCATTAAGGTTAATATAAGAATTCAGGGAAATCTATCACATTTGTTCAATTTACGTCGCTCCTATTTCAGATAGCGTACTGTGCTAGGCGGCATCTTAAAGCGCATGAAATGACGAGTGAAATGCACTATTAAACTTCTAGGGTAGGGCGAACAGAGACTCGATTAGATCATTTTACATTAATGTTAATATAAGTATTTAGCGAAATTCTATCACATTTGTTCAATTTACGTCGCTCCTATTTCAGATAGCGTATTGGGATAAGCGGCACCTCAAAGCGCATGAAATGGCGAGTGAAATGCACTATCAAACTTCTAGGATAATTCAAACAGAGACCCGATTAGATCATTTTATATTACGGTTAATATAAGAATTCAGCGAAATTCTATCACATTCGTTCAATTTACGTCTCTCCTATTTCAGATAGCGTATTGGGCTACGCGGCATCTCAAAGCGCCTGAAATGGCGAGTAAAATGCACTATTATACTTCTAGGGTAGGGCAAACAGAGACCCGATTAGATCATTTTACATTAAGGTTAACATAAGTATTCAGCAAAATTCTATCACATTTGTTCAATTTACGTCGGTCCTATTTCAGATAGCATACTGGGCTAGGCGGCATCTTAAAGCGCGTGGAATGGCTAGTAAAATGCACTTCTAAGCTTCTATGATAGGGCAATCAGAGACCCGATTAGATCATTTTATATTTTGTTCAATATAAGATTTCAGGGAAATTCTATCACATTTGTTCAATTTACGTCGCTCCTATCTCAGACAGCGTATTGGGCTACGCGGCATCTCAAAGCGCATGAAATGGCGAGTAAAATGCACTATTAAACTTCTAGGCCAGGGCGAACAGAGACCCGATTTGATCATTTTACATTATCGTTAATAAAAGAATTCAGCGAAATTCTATCACATTTGTTCAATTTACATCGCTCCTATTTCAGATAGCGTATTGGGCTAAGCGGCATCTCAAAGCGCATGAAATGACGAGTAAAATGCACTATTAAACTTCTAGGGTAGGGCGAACAGAGACTCGATTAGATCATTTTACATTAATGTTAATATAAGTATTCAGCGAAATTCTATCACATTTGTTCAATTTACGTCGCTCCTATTTCAAATTGCGTATTGGGCTAAGCGGCATCTCAAAGCGCATGAAATGGCGAGTGAAATGCACTATCAAACTTCTAGGATAATTCAAACAGAGACCCGATTAGATCATTTTATATTACGGTTAATATAAGAATTCAGCGAAATTCTATCACATTCGTTCAATTTACGTCTCTCCTATTTCAGATAGCGTATTGGGCTATGCGGCATCTCAAAGCGCATGAAATGGCGAGTAAAATGCACTATTAAACTTCTCGGCTAGGGCGAACAGAGACCCGATTATATCATTTTACATTATAGTTAATAAAAGAATTCAGCGAAATTCTATCACATTTGTTCAATTTACATCGCTCCTATTTCAGATAGCGTATTGTGCTAAGCGGCATCTCAAAGCGCATGAAATGGCGAGTAAAATGCACTATTAAACTTCTAGGGTAGGGCAAACAGAGACCCGATTAGATAATTTCATATTATAGTTAATTTAAGAATTCAGCGAAATTCTATCACATTTGTTCAATTTACGTCGCTCCTATTTCAGATTGCGTATTGGGCTAAGCGGCATCTCAAAGCGCATGTAATGGTGAGTGAAATGCACTATCAAACTTCTAGGATAATTCAAACAGAGACCCGATTAGATCATTTTATATTACGGTTAATATAAGAATTCAGCGTAATTCTATCACATTTGTTCAACTTACGTCGCTCCTATTTCAGATAGCGTACTGGGCTAGGCGGCATCTTAAAGCGCGTGGAATGGCGAGTAAAATGCACCACTAAACTTCTATGATAGGGCAATCAGAGACCCGATTAGATCATTTTATATTTTGTTTAATATAAGATTTCAGGGAAATTCTATCACATTTGTTCAATTTACGTCGCTCCTGTTTCAGATAGCGTATTCGAGTAAGCGGCATCTCAGAGCGCATGAAATGGCGAATGGAATGCACTATTAAACTTCTAGGCTAGAGCGAACAGAGACCCGATCAGATCATTTTATATTACGGTTAATATAAGAATTCAGCGTAATTCTATCACATTTGTTCAACTTACGTCGCTCCTATTTCAGATAGCGTACTGGGCTAGGCGGCATCTTAAAGCGCGTGGAATGGCGAGTAAAATGCACCACTAAACTTCTATGATAGGGCAATCAGAGACCCGATTAGATCATTTTATATTTTGGTTAATATAAGTATTCAGCGAAATTCTATCACATTTGTTCAATTTACGTCGCTCCTATTTCAGATAGCGTATTGGGCTAAGCGGCATCTCAAAGCGCATGAAATGGCGAGTGAAATGCACTATCAAACTTCTAGGATAATTAAAACAGAGACCCGATTAGATCATTTTATATTACGGTTAATATAAGAATTCAGCGAAATTCTATCACATTTGTTCAATTTACGTCTCTCCTATTTCAGATAGCGTATTGGGCTAGGCGGCATCTCAAAGCGCATGAAATGACGAGTGGAATGCACGATTAAACTTCTAGGGTAGGACGAACAGAGCCCGAACAGATCATTTTCCATTAAGGTTAATATAAGAATTCAGGGAAATCTATCACATTTGTTCAATTTACGTCGCTCCTATTTCAGATAGCGTACTGTGCTAGGCGGCATCTTAAAGCGCATGAAATGACGAGTGAAATGCACTATTAAACTTCTAGGGTAGGGCGAACAGAGACTCGATTAGATCATTTTACATTAATGTTAATATAAGTATTCAGCGAAATTCTATCACATTTGTTCAATTTACGTCGCTCCTATTTCAGATAGCGTATTGGGCTAAGCGGCACCTCAAAGCGCATGAAATGGCGAGTGAAATGCACTATCAAACTTCTAGGATAATTCAAACAGAGACCCGATTAGATCATTTTATATTACGGTTAATATAAGAATTCAGCGAAATTCTATCACATTCGTTCAATTTACGTCTCTCCTATTTCAGATAGCGTATTGGGCTACGCGGCATCTCAAAGCGCATGAAATGACGAGTGGAATGCACGATTAAACTTCTAGGGTAGGGCGAACAGAGCCCGAACAGATCATTTTCCATTAAGGTTAATATATGAATTCAGGGAAATCTATCACATTTGTTCAATTTACGTCGCTCCTATTTCAGATAGCGTACTGGGCTACGCGGCATCTTAAAGCGCATGAAATGACGAGTGAAATGCACTATTAAACTTCTAGGGTAGGGCGAACAGAGACTCGATTAGATCATTTTACATTAATGTTAATATGAGAATTCAGCGAAATTCTATCACATTTGTTCAATTTACGTCGCTCATATTTCAGATAGCGTATTGGGCTAAGCGGCATCTTAAAGCGCATGAAATGATGATTGAAATTCGCTATTAAACTTCTATGATAGGGCAATCAGAGACCCGATTAGATCATTTTATATTTGGTTAATATAAGATTTCAGGGAAATTCTATCACATTTGTTCAATTTACGTCGCTCATATTTCAGATAGCGTATTGGGCTAAGCGGCATCTCAAAGCGCCTGAAATGGCGAGTAAAATGCACTATTATACTTCTAGGGTAGGGCAAACAGAGACCCGATTAGATCATTTTGTATTATGGTTAATTTAAGAATTCAGCAAAATTCTATCACATTTGTTCAATTTACGTCGTTCCTATTTAAGATATCGTACTGCGCTAGGCGGCATCTTAAAGCGCGTGGAAAGGCGAGTAAAATGCACTATTAAACTTCTATGATAGGGCAATCAGGGACCCGATCAGATCATTTTATATTTTGGTTAATATAAGGATTCAAGGAAATTCTATCACATTTGTTCAATTTACGTCGCTCCTATTTCAGATAGCGTATTGGGCTAAGCGGCATCTCAAAGCGCATGAAATGATGAGTGAAATGCACTATTAAACTTCTATGATAGGGCAATCAGAGACCCGATTAGATCATTTTATATTTTGGTTAATATATGAATTCAGCGAAATTCTGTCACATTTGTTCAATTTACGTCGCTCATATTTCAGATAGCGTATTGGGCTAAGCGGCATCTCAAAGCGCCTGAAATGGCGAGTAAAATGCACTATTATACTTCTAGGGTAGGGCAAACAGAGACCCGATTAGATCATTTTGTATTATGGTTAATTTAAGAATTCAGCAAAATTCTATCACATTTGTTCAATTTACGTCGTTCCTATTTAAGATATCGTACTGCGCTAGGCGGCATCTTAAAGCGCGTGGAAAGGCGAGTAAAATGCACTATTAAACTTCTATGATAGGGCAATCAGGGACCCGATCAGATCATTTTATATTTTGGTTAATATAAGGATTCAAGGAAATTCTATCACATTTGTTCAATTTACGTCGCTCCTATTTCAGATAGCGTATTGGGCTAAGCGGCATCTCAAAGCGCATGAAATGATGAGTGAAATGCACTATTAAACTTCTATGATAGGGCAATCAGAGACCCGATTAGATCATTTTATATTTTGGTTAATATATGAATTCAGCGAAATTCTGTCACATTTGTTCAATTTACGTCGCTCCTATTTCAGATAGCGTATTGGGCTAGGCGGCAGCTTAAAGCACGTGGAATGGCGAGTGAAATGCACTATTAAACTTCGATGATAGGGCAATCAGAGACCCGATTAGATCATTTTATATTTGGGTTAATATATGAATTCAGGGAAATTCTATCACATTTGTTCAATTTACGTCGCTCCTATTTCAGATAGCCTACTGGGCTAGCCTGCCTCTTAGATCGCGTGGAATGGCGAGTAAAATGCACTATTAAACTTCTAGGATAAGGCAAACAGAGACCCGATTAGATCATTTTATAATTTGGTTAATATAAGAATTCAGGGAAATTCTATCACATTTGTGCAATTTACGTCGCTCCTATTTCAGATAGCGTATTGGGCTATGCGGCATCTTAAAGCGCATGAAATGACGAGTGAAATGCACTATTAAACTTCTAGGGTAGGGCGAACAGAGACTCGATTAGATCATTTTACATTAATGTTAATATGAGAATTCAGCGAAATTCTATCACATTTGTTCAATTTACGTCGCTCATATTTCAGATAGCGTATTGGGCTATGCGGCATCTCAAAGCGCATGAAATGGCGAATAAAATGCTCTATTAAACTTCTAGGGTAAGGCAAACAAAGACCCGATTAGATCATTTTATATTACGGTTAATAAAAGAATTCAGCGAAATTCTATCACATTTGTTCAATTTACATCGCTCCTATTTCTGATAGCGTATTGGGCTAAGCGGCATCTCAGAGCGCATGAAATGGCGAGTAAAATGCACTATTAAACTTCTCGGCTAGGGCGAACAGAGACCCGATTAGATCATTTTATATTACGGTTAATATAAGAATTCAGCGTAATTCTATCACATTTGTTCAACTTACGTCGCTCCTATTTCAGGTAGCGTATTGGGCTAGGCGGCATCTCAAAGCGCATGAAATGACGAGTGAAATGCACTATTAAACTTCTAGGGTAGGGCAATCAGTGACCCGATTAGATCATTTTATATTATAGTTAATTTAAGAATTCAGCGAAATTCTATCACATTTGTTCAATTTACGTCGCTCCTATTTCAGATAGCGTATTGGGCTAAGCGGCATCTCAAAGCGCATGAAATGGCGAGTAAAATGCAATACTAAACTTCTAGGATAAGGCAAACAGAGACCCGATTAGATCATTTTATATTACGGTTAATATAAGAATTCAGCGTAATTCTATCACATTTGTTCAACTTACGTCGCTCCTAATTTAGATAGCGTACTGGGCTAGGCGGCATCTTAAAGCGCGTGGAATGGCGAGTAAACTGCACTGCTAAACTTCTATGATAGGGCAATCAGAGACCCGAATAGATCATTTTATATTTTGTTTAATATAAGATTTCACGGAAATTCTATCACATTTGTTCAATTTACGTAGCTCCTATTTCAGATAGCGTATTGAGCTAAGCGGCATCTCAAAGCGCATGAAATGGCGAGTACAATGCACTATTAAACTTCTAGGGTAGGGCGAACAGAGACTCGATTAGATCATTTTACATTAATGTTAATATGAGAATTCAGCGAAATTCTATCACATTTGTTCAATTTACGTCAGTCATATTTCAGATAGCGTATTGGGCTAAGCGGCACCTCAAAGCGCAAGAAATGGCGAGTAAAATCCACTATTAAACTTCTAGGGTAGGGCAAACAGAGACCCGATTAGATCATTTTATATTATGGTTAATTTAAGAATTCAGCGAAATTCTATCACATTTGTTCAATTTACGTCGCTCCTATTTCAGACAGCGTATTGGGCTACGCGGCATCTCAAAGCGCATGAAATGGCAAGTACAATGCACTATTAAACTTCTAGCGTAACGCAAACAGAGACCCGATTAGATCATTTTATATTACGGTTAATATAAGAATTTAGCGTAATTCTATCACATTTGTTCAACTTACGTCGCTCCTATTTCAGATAGCGTACTGGGCTAGACGGCATCTTAAAGCGCGTGGAAGGGCGAGTAAAATGCACTATGAAACTTCTATGATAGGGCAATCAGAGACCCGATTAGATCATTTTATATTTTGTTTAATATAAGATTTCAAGGAAATTCTATCACATTTGTTCAATTTACGTCGCTCCTATTACAGATAGCGTATTGGGCTAACCGGCATCTCAAAGCGCATGAATTGGCGAATAAAATGCACTATTAAACTTCTAGGCTAGGGCGAACAGAGACCCGATTAGATCATTTTACATTATGGTTAATAAAAGAATTCAGCGAAATTCTATCACATTTGTTCAATTTACATCGCTCCTATTTCAGATAGCGTATTGGGCTAAGCGGCATCTCAAAGCGCATGAAATGACGAGTAGAATGCACTATTAAACTTTTAGGGTAGGGTAAACAGAGACCCGATTAGATAATTTTATATTATAGTTAATTTAAGAATTCAACAAAATTCTATCACATTCGTTCAATTTAGGTCGCACCTATTTCAGATAGCGTATTGGGCTAAGCGGCATCTCAAAGCGCATGAAATGGCGAGTGAAATTCACTATATGACTTCTATGGTAGGGCGAACAGAGACCCGATTAGATCATTTTACATTGAGGTTAATATAAGAATTCACAGAAATTCTATCACATTTGTTCAATTTACGTCGCTCCTATTTCAGATAGCGTATTGGGATAAGCGGCATCTCAAAGCGCATGAAATGGCGAGTAAAATGCACAATTAAACTATTAGGGTAGGGCAAACAGAGACCCGATTAGATCATTTTATATTATGGTTAATATAAGAATTCAGCGTAATTCTATCACATTTGTTCAGCTTACGTCGCTCCTATTTCAGGTAGCGTACTGGGCTAGGCGGCATCTTAAAGCGCGTGAAATGGCGAGTAAAATGCACTATTAAACTTCTAGGATAAGGCAAACAGACACCCGATTAGATCATTTTATATTACGGTTAATATAAGAATGCGGCGTAATTCTTTCACATTTGTTCAATTTACGTCGCTGCTATTCCAGATAGCTTATTGTGCTTAGCGGCATCTCAAAGCGCATGAAATGACGAGTGAAATGCACTATTAAACTTCTAGGGTAGGGCAAACAGAGACCCGATTAGATCATTTTATATTAAGGTTAGTTTAAGAATTCAGCGAAATCCTATCACATTTGTTCAATTTACGTCGCTCCTATTTCAAATAGCTTATTGGGCGAAGCGGCGTCTCAAAGCGCATGAAATGACGAGTGATATGCACTATTAAACTTCTAGGGTAGGGCAAACAGAGACCCGATTAGATCATTTGATATTATGGTTAATTTAAGAATTCAGCGAAATTCTATCACATTTGTTCAATTTACGTCGCTCCTATTTCAGATAGCTTATTGGGCTAAGCGGCATCTGAAGGCGCATGAAATGGCGAGTAAAATGCACTATTAAACTTCTATGATAGGGCAATCAGAGACCCGATTAGATCATTTTATATTTTGTTTAATATAAGATTTCAGGGAAATTCTATCACATTTGTTCAATTTACGTCGCTCCTATTTCAGATAGCGTATTGGGCTAAGCGGCATCTCAAAGCGCATGAAATGGCGAGTAAAATGCAGTACTAAACTTCTAGGATAAGGCAAACAGAGACCCGATTAGATCATTTTATATTTTGGTTAATATAAGAATTCAGCGAAATTCTATCACATTTGTTCAACTTACGTCGCTCCTATTTCAGATAGCGTATTGGGATAAGCGGCATCTCCAAGCGCGTGAAATGGCGAGTAAAATGCACTATTAAACTTCTAGGATAAGGCAAACAGAGACCCGATTAGATCATTTTATACTACGGTTAATATAAGAATGCGGCGAAATTCTTTCACATTTGTTCAATTTACGTCGCTGCTATTCCAGATAGCTTATTGTGCTTAGCGGCATCTCAAAGCGCATGAAATGACGAGTGAAATGCACTATTAAACTTCTAGGGTAGAGCAAACAGAGACCCGATTAGATCATTTTATATTAAGGTTACTTTAAGAATTCAGCGAAATTCTATCACATTTGTTCAATTTACGTCGCTCCTATTTCAGATAGCGTACTGTGCTAGACGGCATCTTAAGGCGCGTGGAATGGCGAGTAAAATGCAATATTAAACTTCTATGGTAGGGAAACCAGAGACCCGATTAGATCATTTTATATTAAGGTTACTTTAAGAATTCAGCGAAATCCTATCACATTTGTTCAATTTACGTCGCTCCTATTTCAAATAGCTTATTGGGCGAAGCGGCGTCTCAAAGCGCATGAAATGACGAGTGATATGCACTATTAAACTTCTAGGGTAGAGCAAACAGAGACCCGATTAGATCATTTTGTACTATGGTTAATTTAAGAATTCAGCAAAATTCTACCACATTTGTTCAATTTACGTCGCTCCTATTTCAAATAGCGTATTGGGCTAAGCGGCATCTCAAAGCGCATGAAATGACGAGTGAAATGCACTATTAAACTTCTATGATAGGGCAATCAGAGACCCGATTAGATCATTTTATATTACGGTTAATATAAGAATTCAGCGTAATTCTATCACATTTGTTCAACTTACGTCGTTCCTATTTCAGATAGCGCACTGGCCTATGCGGCATCTTAAAGCGCGTGGAATGGCGAGTAAAATGCACTATTAAACTTCTATGATAGGGCAATCAGAGACCCGATTAGATCATTTTATATTATGGTTAATTTAAGAATTCAGCGAAATTCTATCACATTTGTTCAATTTACGTCGCTCCTATTTCAGATAGCGTATTGGGCTAAGCGGCATCTCAAAGCGCATGAAATGACGAGTGAAATGCACTATTAAACTTCTAGTGTAGGGCAAACAGGGACCCGATTAGATCATTTTATATTATGGTTAATTTAAGAATTCAGCGAAATTCTATCACATTTGTTCAATTTACGTCGCTTCTATTACAGATAGCTTATTGGGCTAAGCGGCATCTCAAAGCGCATGAAATGGCGAGCAAAATGCACTATTAAACTTCTAGGGTAGGGCAAACAGAGACTCGATTAGATCATTTTATATTATGGTTAATTTAAGAATTCAGCAAAATTCTATCACATTTGTTCAATGTACGTCGCTCCTATTTCGGATAGCGTACTGGGCTAAGCGGCACCCTAAAGCGCGTGGAGTGGCGAGTAAAATGCACTATTAATCTTCTATGATAGGGCAATCAGAGACCCGATTAGATCATTTTATATTTTGGTTAATATAAGAATTCAGCGAAATTCTATCACAATTGCTCTATTTACGTCGCTCGTATTTCAGATAGCTTATTGTGCTTAGCGGCATCTCAAAGCGCATGAAATGACGAGTGAAATGCACTATTAAACTTCTAGGGTAGGGCAAACAGAGACCCGATTAGATCATTTTATATTTTGGTTCATATAAGAATTCAGCGAAATTCTATCACATTTGTTCAATTTACGTCGCTCATATTTCAGATAGCGTATTGCACTAAGCGGCATCTCAAAGCGCATGAAATGGCGAGTAAAATGCACTATTAAACTTCTAGGGTAGGGCCAACAGAGACCCGATTAAATCATTTTATATTGTAGTTAATTTAAGAATTCAGCGAAATACTATCACATTTGTTCAATTTTCGTCGCTTCTATTACAGATAGCTTATTGCGCTCAGCGGCATCTCAAAGCGCATGAAATGGCGAGCAAAATGCACTATTAAACTTCTAGGGTAGGGCAAACAGAGACCCGATTAGATCATTTTATGTTATGGTTAATTTAAGAATTCAGCGAAATTCTATCACATTTGTTCAACTTACGTCGCTCCTATTTCAAATAGCGTACTGAGCAAAGCGGCATCTCAAAGCGCATGAAATGGCGAGCAAAATGCACTATTAAACTTCTAGGGTAGAGCAAACAGAGACCCGATTAGATCATTTTGTACTATGGTTAATTTAAGAATTCAGCAAAATTCTATCACATTTGTTCAATTTACGTCGCTCCTATTGCAGATAGCGAACTGGGCTATGCGGCATCTTAAAGCGTTCGGAATGGCGAGTAAAATGCACTATTTAACTTCTATCCTAGGGCAATCAGAGACCCGATTAGATCATTTTACATTTTGGTTAATATAAGAATTCAGTGAAATTCTATCACATTTGTTCAATTTACGTCGCTCCTATTTCAGATAGCGTATTGGGCAAAGCGGCATCTCAAAGCGTTTGAAATGGCGAATAAAATGCACTATTAAAGTTCTAGGCTCGGGCGAACAGAGATCCGATTATATCTTTTTACATTATGGTTAATAAAATAATTCAGCGAATTTCTATCACATTTGTTCAACTTATATCGCTCCAATTTCAGATAGCGTATTAGGCTAAGCGGCATCTCAAAGCGCATGAAATGACGCGTGAAATGCACTATTAAACATCTAGGGTAGGGCAAACAGAGACCCGATTAGGTCATTTTATATTATGGTTAATTTAAGAATTCAGCAAAATTCTCTCACATTTGTTCAATTTACGTCGTTCCTATTTCAGATAGCATACTGGGCTAGGCGGCATCTTAAAGCGCGTGGAATGGCGAGTAAAATCCACTATTAAACTTCTATGATAGGGCAATCAGAGACCAGACTAGATCATTTTATATTTTGTTTAATATAAGATTTCAGGGAAATTCTATCACATTTGTTCCATTTACGTCGCTCCTATTTCAGATAGCGTATTGGGCTAAGCGGCATCACAAAGCGCATGAAATGGCGAACAAAATGCACTATTAAACTTCTAGGCTATGGCGAACGGAGACCCGATTAGATCATTTTATACTACGGTTAATATAAGAATGCGGCGAAATTCTTTCACATTTGTTCAATTTACGTCGCTGCTATTCCAGATAGCTTATTGTGCTTAGCGGCATCTCAAAGCGCATGAAATGACGAGTGAAATGCACTATTAAACTTCTAGGGTAGAGCAAACAGAGACCCGATTAGATCATTTTATATTAAGGTTACTTTAAGAATTCAGCGAAATTCTATCACATTTGTTCAATTTACGTCGCTCCTATTTCAGATAGCGTACTGTGCTAGACGGCATCTTAAGGCGCGTGGAATGGCGAGTAAAATGCAATATTAAACTTCTATGGTAGGGAAACCAGAGACCCGATTAGATCATTTTATATTAAGGTTACTTTAAGAATTCAGCGAAATCCTATCACATTTGTTCAATTTACGTCGCTCCTATTTCAAATAGCTTATTGGGCGAAGCGGCGTCTCAAAGCGCATGAAATGACGAGTGATATGCACTATTAAACTTCTAGGGTAGAGCAAACAGAGACCCGATTAGATCATTTTGTACTATGGTTAATTTAAGAATTCAGCAAAATTCTACCACATTTGTTCAATTTACGTCGCTCCTATTTCAAATAGCGTATTGGGCTAAGCGGCATCTCAAAGCGCATGAAATGACGAGTGAAATGCACTATTAAACTTCTATGATAGGGCAATCAGAGACCCGATTAGATCATTTTATATTACGGTTAATATAAGAATTCAGCGTAATTCTATCACATTTGTTCAACTTACGTCGTTCCTATTTCAGATAGCGCACTGGCCTATGCGGCATCTTAAAGCGCGTGGAATGGCGAGTAAAATGCACTATTAAACTTCTATGATAGGGCAATCAGAGACCCGATTAGATCATTTTATATTATGGTTAATTTAAGAATTCAGCGAAATTCTATCACATTTGTTCAATTTACGTCGCTCCTATTTCAGATAGCGTATTGGGCTAAGCGGCATCTCAAAGCGCATGAAATGACGAGTGAAATGCACTATTAAACTTCTAGGGTAGGGCAAACAGGGACCCGATTAGATCATTTTATATTATGGTTAATTTAAGAATTCAGCGAAATTCTATCACATTTGTTCAATTTACGTCGCTTCTATTACAGATAGCTTATTGGGCTAAGCGGCATCTCAAAGCGCATGAAATGGCGAGCAAAATGCACTATTAAACTTCTAGGGTAGGGCAAACAGAGACTCGATTAGATCATTTTATATTATGGTTAATTTAAGAATTCAGCAAAATTCTATCACATTTGTTCAATGTACGTCGCTCCTATTTCGGATAGCGTACTGGGCTAAGCGGCACCCTAAAGCGCGTGGAGTGGCGAGTAAAATGCACTATTAATCTTCTATGATAGGGCAATCAGAGACCCGATTAGATCATTTTATATTTTGGTTAATATAAGAATTCAGCGAAATTCTATCACAATTGCTCTATTTACGTCGCTCGTATTTCAGATAGCTTATTGTGCTTAGCGGCATCTCAAAGCGCATGAAATGACGAGTGAAATGCACTATTAAACTTCTAGGGTAGGGCAAACAGAGACCCGATTAGATCATTTTATATTTTGGTTCATATAAGAATTCAGCGAAATTCTATCACATTTGTTCAATTTACGTCGCTCATATTTCAGATAGCGTATTGCACTAAGCGGCATCTCAAAGCGCATGAAATGGCGAGTAAAATGCACTATTAAACTTCTAGGGTAGGGCCAACAGAGACCCGATTAAATCATTTTATATTGTAGTTAATTTAAGAATTCAGCGAAATACTATCACATTTGTTCAATTTTCGTCGCTTCTATTACAGATAGCTTATTGCGCTCAGCGGCATCTCAAAGCGCATGAAATGGCGAGCAAAATGCACTATTAAACTTCTAGGGTAGGGCAAACAGAGACCCGATTAGATCATTTTATGTTATGGTTAATTTAAGAATTCAGCGAAATTCTATCACATTTGTTCAACTTACGTCGCTCCTATTTCAAATAGCGTACTGAGCAAAGCGGCATCTCAAAGCGCATGAAATGGCGAGCAAAATGCACTATTAAACTTCTAGGGTAGAGCAAACAGAGACCCGATTAGATCATTTTGTACTATGGTTAATTTAAGAATTCAGCAAAATTCTATCACATTTGTTCAATTTACGTCGCTCCTATTGCAGATAGCGAACTGGGCTATGCGGCATCTTAAAGCGTTCGGAATGGCGAGTAAAATGCACTATTTAACTTCTATCCTAGGGCAATCAGAGACCCGATTAGATCATTTTACATTTTGGTTAATATAAGAATTCAGTGAAATTCTATCACATTTGTTCAATTTACGTCGCTCCTACTTCAGATAGCGTATTGGGCAAAGCGGCATTTCAAAGCGTTTGAAATGGCGAATAAAATGCACTATTAAAGTTCTAGGCTCGGGCGAACAGAGATCCGATTATATCTTTTTACATTATGGTTAATAAAATAATTCAGCGAATTTCTATCACATTTGTTCAACTTATATCGCTCCAATTTCAGATAGCGTATTAGGCTAAGCGGCATCTCAAAGCGCATGAAATGACGCGTGAAATGCACTATTAAACATCTAGGGTAGGGCAAACAGAGACCCGATTAGGTCATTTTATATTATGGTTAATTTAAGAATTCAGCAAAATTCTCTCACATTTGTTCAATTTACGTCGTTCCTATTTCAGATAGCATACTGGGCTAGGCGGCATCTTAAAGCGCGTGGAATGGCGAGTAAAATCCACTATTAAACTTCTATGATAGGGCAATCAGAGACCAGACTAGATCATTTTATATTTTGTTTAATATAAGATTTCAGGGAAATTCTATCACATTTGTTCCATTTACGTCGCTCCTATTTCAGATAGCGTATTGGGCTAAGCGGCATCACAAAGCGCATGAAATGGCGAACAAAATGCACTATTAAACTTCTAGGCTATGGCGAACGGAGACCAGATTAAATCATTTTATATTTTGGTTAACATAAGAATTCTGCGAAATTCTATCACATTTGTTCAATTTACGTCGCTCCTATTTCCGATAGCTTATTGGGCTTAGCGGCATCTCAAAGCGCATAAAGTGACGAGTGAAATGCACTATTAAACTTCTAGGGTAGGGCAAACAGAGACCCGATTAGATCATTTTATATTATGGTTAATTTAAGAATTCAGCAAAATTCTATCACATTTGTTCAACTTACGTCGCTCCTATTTCAGATAGCGTACTGGGCTAGGCGGCACCTTAAAGCGCGTGGGATGACGAGTAAAATGCACTACTAAACTTCTATGATAGGGCAATCAGAGACCCGATTAGATCATTTTATATTTTGTTTAATATAAGAGTTCACGGAAATTCTATCACATTTGTTCAATTTACGTCGCTCCTATTTCAGATAGCGTATTGGGCTATGCGGCATCTCAAAGCGCATGAAATGGCGAGTAAAATGCACTATTAAACTTCTAGGGTAGGGCAAACAGAGACCCGATTAGATCATTTTATATTATGGTTAATTTAAGAATTCAGCAAAATTCTATCACATTTGTTCAATGTACGTCGCTCCTATTTCGGATAGCGTACTGGGCTAAGCGGCACCCTAAAGCGCGTGGAGTGGCGAGTAAAATGCACTATTAATCTTCTATGATAGGGCAATCAGAGACCCGGTTAGATCATTTTATATTTTAGTTAATATAAGAATTCAGCGAAATTCTATCACAATTGTTCTATTTACGTCGCTCGTATTTCAGATAGCTTATTGTGCTTAGCGGTATCTCAAAGCGCATGAAATGACGAGTGAGATGCACTATTAAACTTCTAGGGTATGGCAAACAGAGACCCGATTAGATCATTTTATATTTTGGTTCATATAAGAATTCAGCGAAATTCTATCACATTTGTTCAATTTACGTCGCTCATATTTCAGATAGCGTATTGCACTAAGCGGCATCTCAAAGCGCATGAAATGGCGAGTAAAATGCAATGCTAAACTTCTAGGATAAGGCAAACAGAGACCCGATTAGATCATTTTATATTATAGTTAATTTAAGAATTCAGCGAAATTCTATCACATTTGTTCAATTTACGTCGCTCATATTTCAGATAGCGTATTGGGCTAAGCGGCATCTCAAAGCGCATGAAATGGCGAGCAAAATGCACTATTAAACTTCTAGGGTAGGGCAATCAGTGACCCGATTAGATCATTTTATATTATAGTTAATTTAAGAATTCAGCGAAATTCTATCACATTTGTTCAATTTACGTCGCTACTATTTCAGATAGCGTATTGGGCTAAGCGGTATCTCAAAGCGCATGAAATGGCGAGTAAAACGCAATACTAAGCTTCTAGGATAAGGCAAACAGAGACCCGATTAGATCATTTTATATTACGGTTAATATAAGAATTCAGCGTAATTCTATCACATTTGTTCTACTTACGTCGCTCCTAATTTAGATAGCGTACTGGGCTAGGCGGCATCTTAAAGCGCGTGGAATGGCGAGTAAAATTCACTGCTAAACTTCTATGATAAGGCAATCAGAGACCCGATTAGATCATTTTATATTTTGTTTAATATAAGATTTCAGGGAAATTCTATCACATTTGTTCAATTTACGTCGCTCCTATTTCAGATAGCGTATTGGGCTAAGCGGCATCTCAAGGCGCATGAAATGGCGAATAAAATGCGCAATTAAACTTCTAGGCTAGGGCGAACAGAGACCCGATTAGATCATTTTACATTCTGGTTCTTAAAAGAATTCAGCGAAATACTATCACATTTGTTCAACGTACGTCGCTCCTATTTCAGATAGCGTATTGGGATAAGCGGCATCGAAGAGCGCATGAAATGGCGAGTAAAATGCACAATTAAACTACTAGGGTAGGGCAATCAGTGACCCGATTAGATCATTTTATATTATAGTTAATTTAAGAATTCAGCGAAATTCTATCACATTTGTTCAATTTACGTCGCTCCTATTTCAGATAGCGTATTGGGCTAAGCGGTATCTCAAAGCGCATGAAATGGCGAGTAAAATGCAATACTAAGCTTCTAGGATAAGGCAAACAGAGACCCGATTAGATCATTTTATATTACGGTTAATATAAGAATTGAGCGTAATTCTATCACATTTGTTCTACTTACGTCGCTCCTAATTTAGATAGCGTACTGGGCTAGGCGGCATCTTAAAGCGCGTGGAATGGCGAGTAAAATTCACTGCTAAACTTCTATGATAAGGCAATCAGAGACCCGATTAGATCATTTTATATTATGGTTAATTTAAGATGTCAGCGAAATTCTATCACATTTTTTCAACTTACGTCGCTCCTATTTCAGATAGCGTATTGGGATGAGCGGCATCTCAAGGCGCATGAAATGGCGAGTAAAATGCACAATTAAACTATTAGGGTAGGGCAAACAGAGACCCGATTAGATCATTTTATATTATGGTTAATATAAGAATTCAGCGTAATTCTATCACATTTGTTCAACTTACGTCGCTCCTATTTCAGGTAGCGTACTGGGCTAGGCGGCATCTTAAAGCGCGTGAAATGGCGAGTAAAATGCACTATTAAACTTCTAGGATAAGGCAAACAGAGACCCGATTAGATCATTTTATATTACGGTTAATATAAGAATGCGGCGTAATTCTTTCACATTTGTTCAATTTACGTCGCTGCTATTCCAGATAGCTTATTGTGCTTAGCGGCATCTCAAAGCGCATGAAATGACGAGTGAAATGCACTATTAAACTTCTAGGGTAGGGCAAACAGAGACCCGATTAGATCATTTTATATTTTGGTTAATATAAGAATTCTGCGAAATTCTATCACATTTGTTCAACTTACGTCGCTCCTATTTCAGATAGCGTACTGTGCTAGGCGGCATCTTAAAGCTCGTGGAATGGCGAGTAAAATGCACTACTAAACTTCTATGATAGGGCAATCAGAGACCCGATTAGCTCATTTTATATTTTGTTTAATATAAGATTTCAGGGAAATTCTATCACATTTGTTCAATTTACGTCGCTCCTATTTCAGATAGCTTATTGGGCTAAGCGGCATGTCAAAGCGCATGAAATGACGAGTGAAAGCACTGTTAAACTTCTATGATAGGGCAATCAGAGACCCGATTAGATCATTTTATATTTTCTTTAATATAAGATTTCAGGGAAATTCTATCACATTTGTTCAATTTACGTCGCTCCTATTTCAGATAGCTTATTGGGCTAAGCGGCATCTGAAGTCGCATGAAATGGCGAGTAAAATGCACTATTAAACTTCTAGGGTAGGGCAAACAGAGACCCGATGAGGTCATTTTATATTATGGTTAATTTAAGATTTCAGCAAAATTTTATCACATTTGTTCAATTTACGTCGCTCCTATTTCAGATAGCGTACTGGGCTAGGCGGCATCTTAAAGCGCGTGGAATGGCGAGTAATATGCACTACTAAACTTCTATGATAGGGCAATCAGAGACCCGATTAGATCATTTTATATTTTGTTTAATATAAGGTTTCAGGGAAATTCTATCACATTTGTTCAATTTAGGTCCTTCCTATTTCAGATAGCTTATTGGGCTAAGCGGCATCTGAAGGCGCATGAAATGGCGAGTAAAATGCACTATTAAACTTCTATGATAGGGCAATCAGAGACCCGATTAGATCATTTTATATTTTGGTTAATATAAGAATTCAACGAAATTCTATCACATTCGTTCAATTTACGTCGCTTCTATTACAGATAGCTTATTGGGCTTAGCGGCATCTCAAAGCGCATGAAATGACGAGTGAAATGCACTATTAAACTTCTAGGGTAGGGCAAACAGAGTCCCGATTATGTCATTTTATATTATGGTTAATTTAAGAATTCAGCAAAATTCTATCACATTTGTTCAATTTACGTCGTTCCTATTTCAGATAGCGTCCTGGGCTAAGCGGCATCTAAAAGCGCATGAAATGGCGAGTATAATGCACTATTATACTTCTAGGATAAGGCAAACAGAGACCCGATTAGATCATTTCATATTACGGTTAATATAAGAATTCAGCGTAATTCTATCACATTTGTTCAATTTACGTCGCTCCTATTTCAAATTGCGTATTGGGCTAAGAGGCATCTCAAAGCGCATGAAATGGCGAGTGAAATGCACTATCAAACTTCTAGGATAATTCAAACAGAGACCCGATTAGATCATTTTATATTACGGTTAATATAAGAATTCAGCGTAATTCTATCACATTTGTTCAACTTACGTCGCTCCTATTTCAGTTAGCGTACTGGGCTAGGCGGCATCTTAAAGCGCGTGGAATGGCGAGTAAAATGCACTACTAAACTTCTATGATAGGGCAATCAGAGACCCGATTAGATCATTTTATATTTTGGTTAATATAAGTATTCAGCGAAATTCTATCACATTTGTTCAATTTACGTCGCTCCTATTTCAGATAGCGTATTGGGCTAAGCGGCATCTCAAAGCGCATGAAATGGCGAGTGAAATGCACTATCAAACTTCTAGGATAATTAAAACAGAGACCCGATTAGATCATTTTATACTACGGTTAATATAAGAATTCAGCGAAATTCTATCACATTTGTTCAATTTACGTCTCTCCTATTTCAGATAGCGTATTGGGCTACGCGGCATCTCAAAGCGCATGAAATGACGAGTGGAATGCACGATTAAACTTCTAGGGTAGGACGAACAGAGCCCGAACAGATCATTTTCCATTAAGGTTAATATAAGAATTCAGGGAAATCTATCACATTTGTTCAATTTACGTCGCTCCTATTTCAGATAGCGTACTGGGCTAGGCGGCATCTTAAAGCGCATGAAATGACGAGTGAAATGCACTATTAAACTTCTAGGGTAGGGCGAACAGAGACTCGATTAGATCATTTTACATTAATGTTAATATAAGTATTCAGCGAAATTCTATCACATTTGTTCAATTTACGTCGCTCCTATTTCAGGTAGCGTATTGGGCTAAGCGGCACCTCAAAGCGCATGAAATGGCGAGTGAAATGCACTATCAAACTTCTAGGATAATTCAAACAGAGACCCGATTAGATCATTTTATATTACGGTTAATATAAGAATTCAGCGAAATTCTATCACTTTCGTTCAATTTACGTCTCTCCTATTTCAGATAGCGTATTGGGCTATGCGGCATCTCAAAGCGCATGAAATGGCGAGTAAAATGCACTATTAAACTTCTCGGCTAGGGCGAACAGAGACCCGATTATATCATTTTACATTATAGTTAATAAAAGAATTCAGCGAAATTCTATCACATTTGTTCAATTTACATCGCTCCTATTTCAGATAGCGTATTGTGCTAAGCGGCATCTCAAAGCGCATGAAATGGCGAGTAAAATGCACTATTAAACTTCTAGGGTAGGGCAAACAGAGACCCGATTAGATAATTTCATATTATAGTTAATTTAAGAATTCAGCGAAATTCTATCACATTTGTTCAATTTACGTCGCTCCTATTTCAGATTGCGTATTGGGCTAAGCGGCATCTCAAAGCGCATGTAATGGTGAGTGAAATGCACTATCAAACTTCTAGGATAATTCAAACAGAGACCCGATTAGATCATTTTATATTACGGTTAATATAAGAATTCAGCGTAATTCTATCACATTTGTTCAACTTACGTCGCTCCTATTTCAGATAGCGTACTGGGCTAGGCGGCATCTTAAAGCGCGTGGAATGGCGAGTAAAATGCACCACTAAACTTCTATGATAGGGCAATCAGAGACCCGATTAGATCATTTTATATTTTGTTTAATATAAGATTTCAGGGAAATTCTATCACATTTGTTCAATTTACGTCGCTCCTGTTTCAGATAGCGTATTCGAGTAAGCGGCATCTCAGAGCGCATGAAATGGCGAATGGAATGCACTATTAAACTTCTAGGCTAGAGCGAACAGAGACCCGATCAGATCATTTTATATTACGGTTAATATAAGAATTCAGCGTAATTCTATCACATTTGTTCAACTTACGTCGCTCCTATTTCAGATAGCGTACTGGGCTAGGCGGCATCTTAAAGCGCATGAAATGACGAGTGAAATGCACTATTAAACTTCTAGGGTAGGGCGAACAGAGACTCGATTAGATCATTTTACATTAATGTTAATATGAGAATTCAGCGAAATTCTATCACATTTGTTCAATTTACGTCGCTCCTATTTCAGATAGCGTATTGGGCTAAGCGGCATCTCAAAGCGCATGAAATGGCGAGTGAAATGCACTATCAAACTTCTAGGATAATTAAAACAGAGACCCGATTAGATCATTTTATATTACGGTTAATATAAGAATTCAGCGAAATTCTATCACATTTGTTCAATTTACGTCTCTCCTATTTCAGATAGCGTATTGGGCTAGGCGGCATCTCAAAGCGCATGAAATGACGAGTGGAATGCACGATTAAACTTCTAGGGTAGGACGAACAGAGCCCGAACAGATCATTTTCCATTAAGGTTAATATAAGAATTCAGGGAAATCTGTCACATTTGTTCAATTTACGTCGCTCCTATTTCAGATAGCGTACTGTGCTAGGCGGCATCTTAAAGCGCATGAAATGACGAGTGAAATGCACTATTAAACTTCTAGGGTAGGGCGAACAGAGACTCGATTAGATCATTTTACATTAATGTTAATATAAGTATTCAGCGAAATTCTATCACATTTGTTCAATTTACGTCGCTCCTATTTCAGATAGCGTATTGGGCTAAGCGGCACCTCAAAGCGCATGAAATGGCGAGTGAAATGCACTATCAAACTTCTAGGATAATTCAAACAGAGACCCGATTAGATCATTTTATATTACGGTTAATATAAGAATTCAGCGAAATTCTATCACATTCGTTCAATTTACGTCTCTCCTATTTCAGATAGCGTATTGGGCTACGCGGCATCTCAAAGCGCATGAAATGACGAGTGGAATGCACGATTAAACTTCTAGGGTAGGGCGAACAGAGCCCGAACAGATCATTTTCCATTAAGGTTAATATATGAATTCAGGGAAATCTATCACATTTGTTCAATTTACGTCGCTCCTATTTCAGATAGCGTACTGGGCTACGCGGCATCTTAAAGCGCATGAAATGACGAGTGAAATGCACTATTAAACTTCTAGGGTAGGGCGAACAGAGACTCGATTAGATCATTTTACATTAATGTTAATATGAGAATTCAGCGAAATTCTATCACATTTGTTCAATTTACGTCGCTCATATTTCAGATAGCGTATTGGGCTAAGCGGCATCTTAAAGCGCATGAAATGATGATTGAAATTCGCTATTAAACTTCTATGATAGGGCAATCAGAGACCCGATTAGATCATTTTATATTTGGTTAATATAAGATTTCAGGGAAATTCTATCACATTTGTTCAATTTACGTCGCTCATATTTCAGATAGCGTATTGGGCTAAGCGGCATCTCAAAGCGCCTGAAATGGCGAGTAAAATGCACTATTATACTTCTAGGGTAGGGCAAACAGAGACCCGATTAGATCATTTTGTATTATGGTTAATTTAAGAATTCAGCAAAATTCTATCACATTTGTTCAATTTACGTCGTTCCTATTTAAGATATCGTACTGCGCTAGGCGGCATCTTAAAGCGCGTGGAAAGGCGAGTAAAATGCACTATTAAACTTCTATGATAGGGCAATCAGGGACCCGATCAGATCATTTTATATTTTGGTTAATATAAGGATTCAAGGAAATTCTATCACATTTGTTCAATTTACGTCGCTCCTATTTCAGATAGCGTATTGGGCTAAGCGGCATCTCAAAGCGCATGAAATGATGAGTGAAATGCACTATTAAACTTCTATGATAGGGCAATCAGAGACCCGATTAGATCATTTTATATTTTGGTTAATATATGAATTCAGCGAAATTCTGTCACATTTGTTCAATTTACGTCGCTCCTATTTCAAATAGCGTATTGGGCTAGGCGGCAGCTTAAAGCACGTGGAATGGCGAGTGAAATGCACTATTAAACTTCGATGATAGGGCAATCAGAGACCCGATTAGATCATTTTATATTTGGGTTAATATATGAATTCAGGGAAATTCTATCACATTTGTTCAATTTACGTCGCTCCTATTTCAGATAGCGTATTGGGCTAGGCGGCAGCTTAAAGCACGTGGAATGGCGAGTGAAATGCACTATTAAACTTCGATGATAGGGCAATCAGAGACCCGATTAGATCATTTTATATTTGGGTTAATATATGAATTCAGGGAAATTCTATCACATTTGTTCAATTTACGTCGCTCCTATTTCAGATAGCCTACTGGGCTAGCCTGCCTCTTAGATCGCGTGGAATGGCGAGTAAAATGCACTATTAAACTTCTAGGATAAGGCAAACAGAGACCCGATTAGATCATTTTATAATTTGGTTAATATAAGAATTCAGCGAAATTCTATCACATTTGTTCAATTTACGTCGCTCCTATTTCAGATAGCGTATTGGGCTAAGCGGCACCTCAAAGCGCATGAAATGGCGAGTGAAATGCACTATTAAACTTTTATGATAGGGCAATCAGAGATCCGATTAGATCATTTTATAATTTGGTTAATATAAGAATTAAGCGTAATTCTATCACATTTATTCAATTTACGTCGCTCCTATTTCAGGTAGCTTATTGGGCTAAGCGGCATCTCAAAGCGCATGAAATGGCGAGTGAAATGCACCATTAGACTTCTATGGTAGGGCGAACAGAGACCCGATTAGATCATTTTCATTAAGGTTAATATAAGAATTCAGGGAAATTCTATCACATTTGTGCAATTTACGTCGCTCCTATTTCAGATAGCGTACTGGGCTAGGCGGCATCTTAAAGCGCATGAAATGACGAGTGAAATGCACTATTAAACTTCTAGGGTTGGGCGAACAGAGACTCGATTAGATCATTTTACATTAATGTTAATATAAGTATTCAGCGAAATTCTATCACATTTGTTCAATTTACGTCGCTCCTATTTCAGGTAGCGTATTGGGCTAAGCGGCACCTCAAAGCGCATGAAATGGCGAGTGAAATGCACTATCAAACTTCTAGGATAATTCAAACAGAGACCCGATTAGATCATTTTATATTACGGTTAATATAAGAATTCAGCGAAATTCTATCACATTCGTTCAATTTACGTCTCTCCTATTTCAGATAGCGTATTGGGCTATGCGGCATCTCAAAGCGCATGAAATGGCGAGTAAAATGCACTATTAAACTTCTCGGCTAGGGCGAACAGAGACCCGATTATATCATTTTACATTATAGTTAATAAAAGAATTCAGCGAAATTCTATCACATTTGTTCAATTTACATCGCTCCTATTTCAGATAGCGTATTGTGCTAAGCGGCATCTCAAAGCGCATGTAATGGTGAGTGAAATGCACTATCAAACTTCTAGGATAATTCAAACAGAGACCCGATTAGATCATTTTATATTACGGTTAATATAAGAATTCAGCGTAATTCTATCACATTTGTTCAACTTACGTCGCTCCTATTTCAGATAGCGTACTGGGCTAGGCGGCATCTTAAAGCGCGTGGAATGGCGAGTAAAATGCACCACTAAACTTCTATGATAGGGCAATCAGAGACCCGATTAGATCATTTTATATTTTGTTTAATATAAGATTTCAGGGAAATTCTATCACATTTGTTCAATTTACGTCGCTCCTGTTTCAGATAGCGTATTCGAGTAAGCGGCATCTCAGAGCGCATGAAATGGCGAATGGAATGCACTATTAAACTTCTAGGCTAGAGCGAACAGAGACCCGATCAGATCATTTTATATTACGGTTAATATAAGAATTCAGCGTAATTCTATCACATTTGTTCAACTTACGTCGCTCCTATTTCAGATAGCGTACTGGGCTAGGCGGCATCTTAAAGCGCGTGGAATGGCGAGTAAAATGCACCACTAAACTTCTATGATAGGGCAATCAGAGACCCGATTAGATCATTTTATATTTTGGTTAATATAAGTATTCAGCGAAATTCTATCACATTTGTTCAATTTACGTCGCTCCTATTTCAGATAGCGTATTGGGCTAAGCGGCATCTCAAAGCGCATGAAATGGCGAGTGAAATGCACTATCAAACTTCTAGGATAATTAAAACAGAGACCCGATTAGATCATTTTATATTACGGTTAATATAAGAATTCAGCGAAATTCTATCACATTTGTTCAATTTACGTCTCTCCTATTTCAGATAGCGTATTGGGCTAGGCGGCATCTCAAAGCGCATGAAATGACGAGTGGAATGCACGATTAAACTTCTAGGGTAGGACGAACAGAGCCCGAACAGATCATTTTCCATTAAGGTTAATATAAGAATTCAGGGAAATCTGTCACATTTGTTCAATTTACGTCGCTCCTATTTCAGATAGCGTACTGTGCTAGGCGGCATCTTAAAGCGCATGAAATGACGAGTGAAATGCACTATTAAACTTCTAGGGTAGGGCGAACAGAGACTCGATTAGATCATTTTACATTAATGTTAATATAAGTATTCAGCGAAATTCTATCACATTTGTTCAATTTACGTCGCTCCTATTTCAGATAGCGTATTGGGCTAAGCGGCACCTCAAAGCGCATGAAATGGCGAGTGAAATGCACTATCAAACTTCTAGGATAATTCAAACAGAGACCCGATTAGATCATTTTATATTACGGTTAATATAAGAATTCAGCGAAATTCTATCACATTCGTTCAATTTACGTCTCTCCTATTTCAGATAGCGTATTGGGCTACGCGGCATCTCAAAGCGCATGAAATGACGAGTGGAATGCACGATTAAACTTCTAGGGTAGGGCGAACAGAGCCCGAACAGATCATTTTCCATTAAGGTTAATATATGAATTCAGGGAAATCTATCACATTTGTTCAATTTACGTCGCTCCTATTTCAGATAGCGTACTGGGCTACGCGGCATCTTAAAGCGCATGAAATGACGAGTGAAATGCACTATTAAACTTCTAGGGTAGGGCGAACAGAGACTCGATTAGATCATTTTACATTAATGTTAATATGAGAATTCAGCGAAATTCTATCACATTTGTTCAATTTACGTCGCTCATATTTCAGATAGCGTATTGGGCTAAGCGGCATCTTAAAGCGCATGAAATGATGATTGAAATTCGCTATTATACTTCTATGATAGGGCAATCAGAGACCCGATTAGATCATTTTATATTTGGTTAATATAAGATTTCAGGGAAATTCTATCACATTTGTTCAATTTACGTCGCTCATATTTCAGATAGCGTATTGGGCTAAGCGGCATCTCAAAGCGCCTGAAATGGCGAGTAAAATGCACTATTATACTTCTAGGGTAGGGCAAACAGAGACCCGATTAGATCATTTTGTATTATGGTTAATTTAAGAATTCAGCAAAATTCTATCACATTTGTTCAATTTACGTCGTTCCTATTTAAGATATCGTACTGCGCTAGGCGGCATCTTAAAGCGCGTGGAAAGGCGAGTAAAATGCACTATTAAACTTCTATGATAGGGCAATCAGGGACCCGATCAGATCATTTTATATTTTGGTTAATATAAGGATTCAAGGAAATTCTATCACATTTGTTCAATTTACGTCGCTCCTATTTCAGATAGCGTATTGGGCTAAGCGGCATCTCAAAGCGCATGAAATGATGAGTGAAATGCACTATTAAACTTCTATGATAGGGCAATCAGAGACCCGATTAAATCATTTTATATTTTGGTTAATATATGAATTCAGCGAAATTCTGTCACATTTGTTCAATTTACGTCGCTCCTATTTCAGATAGCGTATTGGGCTAGGCGGCAGCTTAAAGCACGTGGAATGGCGAGTGAAATGCACTATTAAACTTCGATGATAGGGCAATCAGAGACCCGATTAGATCATTTTATATTTGGGTTAATATATGAATTCAGGGAAATTCTATCACATTTGTTCAATTTACGTCGCTCCTATTTCAGATAGCCTACTGGGCTAGCCTGCCTCTTAGATCGCGTGGAATGGCGAGTAAAATGCACTATTAAACTTCTAGGATAAGGCAAACAGAGACCCGATTAGATCATTTTATAATTTGGTTAATATAAGAATTCAGCGAAATTCTATCACATTTGTTCAATTTACGTCGCTCCTATTTCAGATAGCGTATTGGGCTAAGCGGCACCTCAAAGCGCATGAAATGGCGAGTGAAATGCACTATTAAACTTTTATGATAGGGCAATCAGAGATCCGATTAGATCATTTTATAATTTGGTTAATATAAGAATTAAGCGTAATTCTATCACATTTGTTCAATTTACGTCGCTCCTATTTCAGATAGCTTATTGGGCTAAGCGGCATCTCAAAGCGCATGAAATGGCGAGTGAAATGCACCATTAGACTTCTATGGTAGGGCGAACAGAGACCCGATTAGATCATTTTCATTAAGGTTAATATAAGAATTCAGGGAAATTCTATCACATTTGTGCAATTTACGTCGCTCCTATTTCAGATAGCGTATTGGGCTATGCGGCATCTTAAAGCGCATGAAATGACGAGTGAAATGCACTATGAAACTTCTAGGGTAGGGCGAACAGAGACTCGATTAGATCATTTTACATTAATGTTAATATGAGAATTCAGCGAAATTCTATCACATTTGTTCAATTTACGTCGCTCATATTTCAGATAGCGTATTGGGCTATGCGGCATCTCAAAGCGCATGAAATGGCGAATAAAATGCTCTATTAAACTTCTAGGGTAAGGCAAACAAAGACCCGATTAGATCATTTTATATTACGGTTAATAAAAGAATTCAGCGAAATTCTATCACATTTGTTCAATTTACATCGCTCCTATTTCTGATAGCGTATTGGGCTAAGCGGCATCTCAGAGCGCATGAAATGGCGAGTAAAATGCACTATTAAACTTCTCGGCTAGGGCGAACAGAGACCCGATTAGATCATTTTATATTACGGTTAATATAAGAATTCAGCGTAATTCTATCACATTTGTTCAACTTACGTCGCTCCTATTTCAGGTAGCGTATTGGGCTAGGCGGCATCTCAAAGCGCATGAAATGACGAGTCAAATGCACTATTAAACTTCTAGGGTAGGGCGAACAGAGACTCGATTAGATCATTTTACATTAATGTTAATATGAGAATTCAGCGAAATTCTATCACATTTGTTCAATTTACGTCAGTCATATTTCAGATAGCGTATTGGGCTAAGCGGCACCTCAAAGCGCAAGAAATGGCGAGTAAAATCCACTATTAAACTTCTAGGGTAGGGCAAACAGAGACCCGATTAGATCATTTTATATTATGGTTAATTTAAGAATTCAGCGAAATTCTATCACATTTGTTCAATTTACGTCGCTCCTATTTCAGACAGCGTATTGGGCTACGCGGCATCTCAAAGCGCATGAAATGGCAAGTACAATGCACTATTAAACTTCTAGCGTAACGCAAACAGAGACCCGATTAGATCATTTTATATTACGGTTAATATAAGAATTTAGCGTAATTCTATCACATTTGTTCAACTTACGTCGCTCCTATTTCAGATAGCGTACTGGGCTAGACGGCATCTTAAAGCGCGTGGAAGGGCGAGTAAAATGCACTATGAAACTTCTATGATAGGGCAATCAGAGACCCGATTAGATCATTTTATATTTTGTTTAATATAAGATTTCAAGGAAATTCTATCACATTTGTTCAATTTACGTCGCTCCTATTACAGATAGCGTATTGGGCTAACCGGCATCTCAAAGCGCATGAATTGGCGAATAAAATGCACTATTAAACTTCTAGGCTAGGGCGAACAGAGACCCGATTAGATCATTTTACATTATGGTTAATAAAAGAATTCAGCGAAATTCTATCACATTTGTTCAATTTACATCGCTCCTATTTCAGATAGCGTATTGGGCTAAGCGGCATCTCAAAGCGCATGAAATGACGAGTAGAATGCACTATTAAACTTTTAGGGTAGGGTAAACAGAGACCCGATTAGATAATTTTATATTATAGTTAATTTAAGAATTCAACAAAATTCTATCACATTCGTTCAATTTAGGTCGCACCTATTTCAGATAGCGTATTGGGCTAAGCGGCATCTCAAAGCGCATGAAATGGCGAGTGAAATGCACTATATGACTTCTATGGTAGGGCGAACAGAGACCCGATTAGATCATTTTACATTGAGGTTAATATAAGAATTCACAGAAATTCTATCACATTTGTTCAATTTACGTCGCTCCTATTTCAGATAGCGTATTGGGATAAGCGGCATCTCAAAGCGCATGAAATGGCGAGTAAAATGCACAATTAAACTATTAGGGTAGGGCAAACAGAGACCCGATTAGATCATTTTATATTATGGTTAATATAAGAATTCAGCGTAATTCTATCACATTTGTTCAGCTTACGTCGCTCCTATTTCAGGTAGCGTACTGGGCTAGGCGGCATCTTAAAGCGCGTGAAATGGCGAGTAAAATGCACTATTAAACTTCTAGGATAAGGCAAACAGACACCCGATTAGATCATTTTATATTACGGTTAATATAAGAATGCGGCGTAATTCTTTCACATTTGTTCAATTTACGTCGCTGCTATTCCAGATAGCTCATTGTGCTTAGCGGCATCTCAAAGCGCATGAAATGACGAGTGAAATGCACTATTAAACTTCTAGGGTAGGGCAAACAGAGACCCGATTAGCTCATTTTATATTTTGTTTAATATAAGATTTCAGGGAAATTCTATCACATTTGTTCAATTTACGTCGCTCCTATTTCAGATAGCTTATTGGGCTAAGCGGCATGTCAAAGCGCATGAAATGACGAGTGAAATGCACTGTTAAACTTCTATGATAGGGCAATCAGAGACCCGATTAGATCATTTTATATTTTCTTTAATATAAGATTTCAGGGAAATTCTATCACATTTGTTCAATTTACGTCGCTCCTATTTCAGATAGCTTATTGGGCTAAGCGGCATCTGAAGTCGCATGAAATGGCGAGTAAAATGCACTATTAAACTTCTAGGGTAGGGCAAACAGAGACCCGATGAGGTCATTTTATATTATGGTTAATTTAAGATTTCAGCAAAATTTTATCACATTTGTTCAATTTACGTCGCTCCTATTTCAGATAGCGTCCTGGGCTAAGCGGCATCTAAAAGCGCATGAAATGGCGAGTATAATGCACTATTATACTTCTAGGATAAGGCAAACAGAGACCCGATTAGATCATTTCATATTACGGTTAATATAAGAATTCAGCGTAATTCTATCACATTTGTTCAACTTACGTCGTTCCTAATTTAGATAGCGTACTGGGCTAGGCGGCATCTTAAAGCGCGAGGAATGGCGAGTACAATGCACTGCTAAACTTCTATGATAGGGCAATCAGAGACCCGATTAGATCATTTTATATTTTGTTTAATATAAGGTTTCAGGGAAATTCTATCACATTTGTTCAATTTAGGTCCTTCCTATTTCAGATAGCTTATTGGGCTAAGCGGCATCTGAAGGCGCATGAAATGGCGAGTAAAATGCACTATTAAACTTCTATGATAGGGCAATCAGAGACCCGATTAGATCATTTTATATTTTGGTTAATATAAGAATTCAACGAAATTCTATCACATTCGTTCAATTTACGTCGCTTCTATTACAGATAGCTTATTGGGCTTAGCGGCATCTCAAAGCGCATGAAATGACGAGTGAAATGCACTATTAAACTTCTAGGGTAGGGCAAACAGAGTCCCGATTATGTCATTTTATATTATGGTTAATTTAAGAATTCAGCAAAATTCTATCACATTTGTTCAATTTACGTCGTTCCTATTTCAGATAGCGTCCTGGGCTAAGCGGCATCTAAAAGCGCATGAAATGGCGAGTATAATGCACTATTATACTTCTAGGATAAGGCAAACAGAGACCCGATTAGATCATTTCATATTACGGTTAATATAAGAATTCAGCGTAATTCTATCACATTTGTTCAATTTACGTCGCTCCTATTTCAGATAGCGTATTGTCCTAAGCGGCATCTCAAGGCGCATGAAATGGCGATTAAAATGCGCTATTAAACTTCTAGGCTAGGGCGAACAGAGACCCGATTAGAACATTTTACATTAAGGTTAATATAAGTATTCAGCGAGATTCTATCACACTTGTTCAAGTTACGTCGCTCCTATTTCAGATAGCGTATTGGGCTAAGCGGCATCTCAAAGCGCATGAAATGACGAGTGAAATGCACTATTAAACTTCTAGGGTAGGGCAAACAGGGACCCGATTAGATCATTTTACATTATGGTTAATTTAAGAATTCAGCGAAATTCTATCACATTTGTTCAATTTACGTCGCTTCTATTACAGATAGCTTATTGGGCTTAGCGGCATCTCAAAGCGCATGAAATGACGAGTGAAATGCACTATTATACTTCTAGGGTGAGGCAAACAGAGACCCGATTAGATCATTTTATATTACGGTTAATATAAGAATTCAGCGTAATTCTATCACATTTGTTCAACTTACGTCGCTCATATTTCAGATAGCGAACTGGGCTATTCGGCATCTTAAAGCGCGCGGAATGGCGAGTAAAATGCACTATTAAACTTCTATGCTAGGGCAATCAGAGACCCGATTAGATCATTTCATATTTTGGTTAATATAAGAATTCAGTGAAATTCTATCACATTTGTTCAATTTACGTCGCTCCTATTTCAGATAGCGTATTGGGCTACGCGGCATCTCAAAGCGCATGAAATGGCGAGTAAAATGCAATGCTAAACTTCTAGGATAAGGCAAACAGAGACCCGATTAGATCATTTTATATTACGGTTAACATAAGAATTCAGCGTAATTCTATCACATTTGTTCAACTTACGTCGCTCCTGTTTCAGATAGCGTACTGGGCTAGGCGGCATCTTGAAGCGCGTGGAATGGCGAGTAAAGTGCACTACTAAACTTCTATGATAGGGCAATCAGAGACCCGATTAGATCATTTTATATTTTGTTTAATATCAGATTTCAGGGAATTTGTATCACATTTGTTCAATTTACGTCGCTCCTAATTCAGATAGCGTATTCGGCTAAGCGGCATCTCAAAGCGCATGAAATGGCGAATAAAATGCACTCATAAACTTCTAGGCTAGGGCAAACAGAGACCCGATTAGATCATTTTATATTACGGTTAATTTATGAATTCAGCAAAATTCTATCACACTTGTTCAATTTACGTCGCTCGTATTTCAGATAGCGAACTGGTCTAGGCGGCATCTTAAAGCGCGTGGAATGGCGAGTAAAATGCACTATTAAACTTCTATGATAGGGCAATCAGAGACCCGATTAGATCATTTTATATTTTGGTTAATATAAGAATTCATCGAAATTCTATCACATTTCTTCAATTTACGTCGCTCCTATTTCAGATAGCTTATTGGACTAAGCGACATCTCAAAGCGCATGAAATGACGAGTGAAATGCACTATTAAACTTCTAGGATAGGGCGAACGGAGACCCGATTAGATCATTTTATATTTTGGTTAATATAAGAATTCAGCGAAATTCTATCACATTTGTTCAACTTACGTCGCTCCTATTTCAGATAGCGTATTGGGATAAGCGGCATCTCAAAGCGCATGAAATGGCGAGTAAAATGCACAATTAAACTATTAGGGTAGGGCAAACAGAGACCCGATTAGATCATTTTATATTATGGTTAATATAAGAATTCAGCGTAATTCTATCACATTTGTTCAACTTACGTCGCTCCTATTTCAGGTAGCGTACTGGGCTAGGCGGCATCTTAAAGCGCGTGAAATGGCGAGTAAAATGCACTATTGAACTTCTAGGATAAGGCAAACAGAGACCCGATTAGATCATTTTATATTACGGTTAATATAAGAATGCGGCGTAATTCTTTCACATTTGTTCAATTTACGTCGCTGCTATTCCAGATAGCTTATTGTGCTTAGCGGCATCTCAAAGCGCATGAAATGACGAGTGAAATGCACTATTAAACTTCTAGGGTAGGGCAAACAGAGACCCGATTAGATCATTTTATATTAAGGTTACTTTAAGAATTCAGCGAAATTCTATCACATTTGTTCAATTTACGTCGCTCCTATTTCAGATAGCTTATTGGGCTAAGCGGCATCTGAAGGCGCATGAAATGGCGAGTAAAATGCACTATTAAACTTCTATGATAGGGCAATCAGAGACCCGATTAGATCATTTTATATTTTGGTTAATATAAGAATTCAACGAAATTCTATCACATTTGTTCAATTTACGTCGCTTCTATTACAGATAGCTTATTGGGCTTAGCGGCATCTCAAAGCGCATGAAATGACGAGTGAAATGCACTATTAAACTTCTAGGGTAGGGCAAACAGAGACCCGATTAGGTTATTTTATATTATGGTTAATTTAAGAATTCAGCGAAATTCTATCACATTTGTTCAATTTACGTCGCTCCTATTACAGGTAGCTTAATGGCTCAGCGGCATCTCAAAGCGCATGAAATGACGAGTGAAATGCACTATTAAACTTCTAGGGTAGGGCAAACAGGGACCCGATTAGATCATTTTATATTATGGTTAATTTAAGAATTCAGCGAAATTCTATCACATTTGTTCAATTTACGTCGCTTCTATTAGAGATAGCTTATTGGGCTTAGCGGCATCTCAAAGCGCATGAAATGACGAGTGAAATGCACTATTATACTTCTAGGGTGAGGCAAACAGAGACCCGATTAGATCATTTTATATTACGGTTAATATAAGAATTCAGCGTAATTCTATCACATTTGTTCAACTTACGTCGTTCCTATTTCAGATAGCGTACTGGGCTAAGCGGCATCTTAAAGCGCGTGAAATGGCGAGTAAAATGCACAATTAAACTATTAGGGTAGGGCAAACAGAGACCCGATTAGATCATTTTATATTATGGTTAATATAAGAATTCAGCGTAATTCTATCACATTTGTTCAACTTACGTCGCTCCTATTTCAGGTAGCGTACTGGGCTAGGCGGCATCTTAAAGCGCGTGAAATGGCGAGTAAAATGCACTATTGAACTTCTAGGATAAGGCAAACAGAGACCCGATTAGATCATTTTATATTACGGTTAATATAAGAATGCGGCGTAATTCTTTCACATTTGTTCAATTTACGTCGCTGCTATTCCAGATAGCTTATTGTGCTTAGCGGCATCTCAAAGCGCATGAAATGACGAGTGAAATGCACTATTAAACTTCTAGGGTAGGGCAAACAGAGACCCGATTAGATCATTTTATATTAAGGTTACTTTAAGAATTCAGCGAAATTCTATCACATTTGTTCAATTTACGTCGCTCCTATTTCAGATAGCTTATTGGGCTAAGCGGCATCTGAAGGCGCATGAAATGGCGAGTAAAATGCACTATTAAACTTCTATGATAGGGCAATCAGAGACCCGATTAGATCATTTTATATTTTGGTTAATATAAGAATTCAACGAAATTCTATCACATTTGTTCAATTTACGTCGCTTCTATTACAGATAGCTTATTGGGCTTAGCGGCATCTCAAAGCGCATGAAATGACGAGTGAAATGCACTATTAAACTTCTAGGGTAGGGCAAACAGAGACCCGATTAGGTTATTTTATATTATGGTTAATTTTAGAATTCAGCGAAATTCTATCACATTTGTTCAATTTACGTCGCTCCTATTACAGGTAGCTTAATGGCTCAGCGGCATCTCAAAGCGCATGAAATGACGAGTGAAATGCACTATTAAACTTCTAGGGTAGGGCAAACAGGGACCCGATTAGATCATTTTATATTATGGTTAATTTAAGAATTCAGCGAAATTCTATCACATTTGTTCAATTTACGTCGCTTCTATTAGAGATAGCTTATTGGGCTTAGCGGCATCTCAAAGCGCATGAAATGACGAGTGAAATGCACTATTATACTTCTAGGGTGAGGCAAACAGAGACCCGATTAGATCATTTTATATTACGGTTAATATAAGAATTCAGCGTAATTCTATCACATTTGTTCAACTTACGTCGTTCCTATTTCAGATAGCGTACTGGGCTAAGCGGCATCTTAAAGCGCGTGGAATGGCGAGTAAAATGCACTATTAAACTTCTATGATAGGGCAATCGGAGACCCGATTAGATCATTTTATATTATGGTTAATTTAAGAATTCAGCGAAGTTCTATTACATTTGTTCAATTTACGTCGCTCCTATTTCAGATAGCGTATTGGGTTAAGCGGCATCTCAAAGCGCATGAAATGACGAGTGAAATGCACTATTAAACTTCTAGGGTAGGGCAAACAGGGACCCGATTAGATCATTTTATATTATGGTTAATTTAAGAATTCAGCGAAACTCTATCACATTTGTTCAATTTACGTCGCTTCTATTACAGATAGCTTATTGGGCTTAGCGGCATCTCAAAGCGCATGAAATGACGTGTGAAATGCACTATTCTACTTCTAGGGTGAGGCAAACAGAGACCCGATTAGATCATTTTATATTACGGTTAATATAAGAATTCAGCGTAATTCTATCACATTTGTTCAACTTACGTCGTTCCTATTTGAGATAGCGTACTGGGCTAAGCGGCATCTCAAAGCGCGTGGAATGGCGAGTAAAATGCACTATTAAACTTCTATGATAGGGCAATCAGAGAGCCGATTAGATCATTTTATATTATGGTTAATTTAAGAATTCAGCAAAATTCTATCACATTTGTTCAATTTCCGTCGCTCCTATTTCAGATAGCGTACTGGGCTAGGCGGCATCTTAAAGCGGGTGGAATGGCGAGTAGAATGCACAATTAAAATTCTTTGATAGGGCAATCAGAGACCCGATTAGATCATTTTATATTTTGGTTAATATAAGAATTCAGTGAAATTCTATCACATTTGTTCAATTTACGTCGCTCCTATTTCAAATAGCGCATTGGGCTCAGCGGCATCTCAAAGCGCATGAAATGGCGAGCAAAATGCACTATTAAACTTCTAGGGTAGGGCAAACAGAGACTCGATTAGATCCTTCTATATTATGGTTAATTTAAGAATTCAGCAAAATTCTATCACATTTGTTCAATGTACGTCGCTCCTATTTCGGATAGCGTACTGGGCTAAGCGGCACCCTAAAGCGCGTGGAGTGGCGAGTAAAATGCACTATTAATCTTCTATGATAGGGCAATCAGAGACCCGATTAGATCATTTTATATTTTAGTTAATATAAGAATTCAGCGAAATTCTATCACAATTGTTCTATTTACGTCGCTCGTATTTCAGATAGCTTATTGTGCTTGGCGGCATCTCAAAGCGCATGAAATGACGAGTGAAATGCACTATTAAACTTCTAGGGCAGGGCAAACAGAGACCCGATTAGATCATTTTATATTTTGGTTCATATAAGAATTCAGCGAAATTCTATCACATTTGTTCAATTTACGTCGCTCATATTTCAGATAGCGTATTGCACTAAGCGGCATCTCAAAGCGCATGAAATGGCGAGTAAAATGCACTATTAAACTTCTAGGGTAGGGCCAACAGAGACCCGATTAAATCATTTTATATTGTAGTTAATTTATGAATTCAGCGAAATTCTATCACATTTGTTCAATTTTCGTCGCTCCTATTTCAGATAGCGTATTGGGCTAAGCGGCATCTCAAAGCGCATGAAATGGCGAGTAAAATGCAATGCTAAGCTTCTAGGAAAAGGCAAACAGAGACCCGATTAGATCATTTTATATTTTGGTTAATATAAGAATTCAGCGAAATTCTATCACATTTGTTCAATTTACGTCGCTCATATTTCAGATAGCGTATTGGGCTAGGCGGCATCTTAAAGCGCGTGGAATGGCGAGTAAAGTGCACTATTAAACTTCTATGATAGGGCAATCAGAGACCCGATTAGATCATTTTATATATTGGTTAATATAAGAATTCAGCAAAATTCTATCACATTTGCTCAATTTACGTCGCTCCTATTTCAGATAGCGTATTGTGCTAAGCGGCATCTCAAGGCGCATGAAATGGCGATTAAAATGCGCTATTAAACTTCTAGGCTAGGGCGAACAGAGACCCGATTAGATCATTTTACATTAAGGTTAATATAAGTATTCAGCGAGATTCTATCACACTTGTTCAAGTTACGTCGCTCCTATTTCAGATAGCGTATTGGGCTAAGCGGCATCTCAAAGCGCATGAAATGACGAGTGAAATGCACTATTAAACTTCTAGGGTAGGGCAAACAGGGACCCGATTAGATCATTTTACATTATGGTTAATTTAAGAATTCAGCGAAATTCTATCACATTTGTTCAATTTACGTCGCTTCTATTACAGATAGCTTATTGGGCATAGCGGCATCTCAAAGCGCATGAAATGACGAGTGAAATGCACTATTATACTTCTAGGGTGAGGCAAACAGAGACCCGATTAGATCATTTTATATTACGGTTAATATAAGAATTCAGCGTAATTCTATCACATTTGTTCAACTTACGTCGCTCATATTTCAGATGGCGAACTGGGCTATGCGGCATCTTAAAGCGCGCGGAATGGCGAGTAAAATGCACTATTAAACTTCTATGCTAGGGCAATCAGAGACCCGATTAGATCATTTCATATTTTGGTTAATATAAGAATTCAGTGAAATTCTATCACATTTGTTTAATTTACGTCGCTCCTATTTCAGATAGCGTATTGGGCTCAGCGGCATCTCAAAGCGCATGAAATGGCGAGCAAAATGCACTATTAAATTTCTAGGGTAGGGCAAACAGAGACCCGATTAGATCATTTTATGTTATGGTTAATTTAAGAATTCAGCGAAATTCTATCACATTTGTTCAACTTACGTCGCTCCTATTTCAAATAGCATACTCAGCTAAGCGGCATCTCAAAGCGCATGAAATGGCGAGCAAAATGCACTATTAAACTTCTAGGGTAGAGCAAACAGAGACCCGATTAGATCATTTTGTACTATGGTTAATTTAAGAATTCAGCAAAATTCTATCACATTTGTTCAATTTACGTCGCTCCTATTGCAGATAGCGAACTGGGCGATGCGGCATCTTCAAGCGTTCGGAATGGCGAGTAAAATGCACTATTAAACTTCTATGCTAGGGCAATCAGAGACCCGATTAGATCATTTTATATTTTGGTTAATATAAGAATTCAGTGAAATTCTATCACATTTGTTCAATTTACGTCGCTCCTATTTCAGATAGCGTATTGGGCAAAGCGGCACCTCAAACCGTATGAAATGGCGAATAAAATGAACTATTAAAGTTCTAGACTCGGGCGGACAGAGATCCGATTAGATCATTTTACATTATGGTTAATAAAAGAATTCAGTGAAATTCTATCACATATGTTCAACTTATATCGCTCCAATTTCAGATAGCGTATTAGGCTAAGCGGCATCTCAAAGCGCATGAAATGACGAGTAAAATGCACTATTAAAGTTCTAGGGTAGGGCAAACAGAGACCCGATTAGATCATTTTATATTATGGTTAATAAAAGAATTCAGCGAAATTCTATCACATTTTTTCAACTTATATCACTCCAATTTCAGATAGCGTATTAGGCTAAGCGGCATCTGAAAGCGCATGAAATAACGAGTCAAACGCACTATTAAAGTTCTAGGGTAGGGCAAACAGAGACCCGATTAGATCATTTTATATTTTGGTTAATATAAGAATTCAGTGAAATTCTATCACATTTGTTCAATTTACGTCGCTCCTATTTCAGATAGCGTATTGGGCTATGCGGCCTCTTAAAGCGCATGAAATGGCGAGTGACGTGCACTATAAGACTTCTATGGTAGGGCGAACAGAGACCCGATTAGATCATTTTATATTGAGGTTAATATAAGAATTCACGGAAATTCTATCACATTTGTTCAATTTACGTCGCTCCTATTCCAGATAGCGTATTGGTCTAAGCGGCATCTCAAAGCGCATGAAATGGCGAGTAAAATGCGCTATTAAACTTCTAGGATAAGGCAAACAGAGACCCGATTAGAACATTTTATATTACGATTAATATAAGAATACAGCGTAATTCTATCACATTTGTTCATCTTACGTCGCTCCTATTTCAGATAGCGTACTGGGCTAGGCGGCATCTTAAAGCGCGTGGAAGGGCGAGTAAAATGCACTGCTAATCTTCTATGATAGGGCAATCAGAGACCCGATTAGATCATTTTATATTTTGTTTAATACAAGATTTCAGGGAAATTCTATCACATTTGTTCAATTCGTGTCGCTCATATTTCAGATAGCGTATTGGGCTAAGCGGCATCTCAAAGCGCATGAAATGGCGAGTAAAATGCACTATTAAACTCCTAGGCTAGGGCAAACAGAGACCCGATTAGATCATTTTATATTATGGTTAATTTAAGAATTCAGCAAGATTCTATCACATTTGTTGAATTTACGTCGCTCCTATTTCAGATAGCGTACTGGGCTAGGCGGCATCTTAAAGCGCGTGGAATGGCGAGTAAAATGCACTGTTAAACTTCAATGATAGGGCAGTCAGAGACCAGGTTAGATCATTTTATATTTTGTTTAATATAAGATTTCCGGGAAATCCTATCACATTTGTTCTATTTACGTCGCTCCTATTTCAGTTAGCGTATTGGGTTAACCGGCATCTCAAAGCGCATGAAATGGCGAATAAAATGCGCTATTAAACTTCTAGGCTAGGGCGAACAGAGACCCGATTAGATCATTTTACATTCTGGTTCTTAAAAGAATTCAGCGAAATTCTATCACATTTGTTCAACGTACGTCGCTCCTATTTCAGATAGCGTATTGGGATAAGCGGCATCGAAAAGCGCATGAAATGGCGAGTAAAATGCACAATTAAACTACTAGGGTAGGGCAAACAGAGACCCGATTAGATCATTTTATATTGTGGTTAATTTAAGAATTCAGCAAAATTCTATCACATTTGTTCAATTTACGTCGCTCCTATTTCAGATAGCGTATTGGGCTAAGCTGCATCTCAAAGCGCATGAAATGGCCAGTAAAATGCACTATCAAACTTCTAGGATAAGGCAAACAGAGACCCGATTAGATCATTTTATATTACGGTTAATATAAGAATTCAGCGTAATTCTATCACATTTGTTCAACTTACGCCGCTCCTATTTCAGGTAGCGTACTGGGCTAGGCGGCATCTTAAAGCGCGTGGAATGGCGAGTAAAATGCACTATTAAACTTCTAGGATAAGGCAAACAGAGACCCGATTAGATCATTTTATATTACGGTTAATATAAGAATGCGGCGTAATTCTTTCACATTTGTTCAATTTACGTCGCTGCTATTCCAGATAGCTTATTGTGCTTAGCGGCATCTCAAAGGGCATGAAATGGCGAGTGAAATGCACTATTAAACTTCTAGGGTAGGGCAAACAGAGACCCGATTAGATCATTTTATATTATGGTGAATTTAAGATGTCAGCGAAATTCTATCACATTTGTTCAACTTACGTCGCTCCTATTTCAGATAGCGTATTGGGATAAGCGGCATCTCAAAGCGCATGAAATGGCGAGTGAAATGCACAATTAAACTGTAGCAGCTACGGCACTGCTACCACATCCCTGCCGTGAAAGATCGAGATATTACCCTCGCTAACTTTCTTTTCTTTAAATGCTTACGGTCTATCTTTCTTTAAAAGTGTACGAACACAGGCGCGTCGTAGACCGGCAACGGACGACGGTTGCCGATTGCGCGACGAGTTTTTTCTGTTGTTTTCTGACCGCGCGCCGCGGTCACCATTCGAGAACACGAGGCAGAACCTCTTGCGACTCACCACGTGTACGACCGTGCGACGCAGACAATACCTGTTCTTATTCTGTTATATTAATTGTAAATAAATTGAGCGTGTAACGCAAATCGGAGTTATCCATTACGCACACATTCACCTCAATTATTGGTGACCCCGACGTGATCGCGACGTGATCGCGACGTGATCGTGAAGTGATTGTGATCGTGATCGTAATCGTGACAAGACAAAATTTTTTTTTCTCTTCTCTCCATCGACTGTATTTTTTTTAAAGACTTCCGTGAACTTTTTATACAATAGTGTAATTCGCGCAGAACTGCTAAAAGTGTAAGTGATCTCTCCGCTGAAGCAGCAATACAGCCATGAACGCGGATATCCCTGCCAACGCCTCTACGAGCAGAGCGTCGATAGAAAGAGTCGCCGTTCGTATACCGGATTTTTGTCCTAGCGATCCGGAAATGTGGTTCAGCATGGTGGAAAGGAGTTTTGAGGTATCCGGAGTGACCACCGACAGCACCAGGTTCGGGTATATCCTGAGTGCCCTGGATCCACGTTACGCCACAGTGGTTCGAGACATAATAATGAACCCGCCAGCGACCGGTCAGTATGAAAAACTAAAAACCGAGCTGATCCGACGTTTGAGCGTGTCTCAAGAGCAGAAGACGCGACGCCTCCTGGAGCATGAGGAAATCGGCGATCGGAAACCTTCGCAATTTTTGAGGCATCTGCGCAGCCTAGCCGGGACGCAAGTATCCGACGCCTTATTGCGAACCCTTTGGCTAGGGAGGTTACCGACGAGCACGCAGGTAATTTTAACCACGCAGAAGGACACGGAACTGGACAAAGTGGCCGAGCTGGCGGACGCTATCACCGATACCAGGCCTCATCGCCATCAAATTGCCGAAGCGTCACCCCCGGCGCCGCAGGAAATCGACGCAGGTAGGTCCCTCGAGGCTTTATTGCAATTGAAAATGTCGCAGCTCGCTCTATCGCTACGAGAAGAAATAGCGGCGCTTCGTCAAGAAATGACGAGCGATCGTACCTCGCGGAGAGATAGGGAGCCTCGATCCCGTTCACGTCCTCGGAGCCGTTCCGGATCTCGATCGAGGAAGCGCACACATGGCAAGGATGGAATATGCTGGTACCACTGGAGTTTCGGTACCGACGCAAGGGACTGCATTAAGCCGTGCACCTTCCAGGCGGGAAACATTCCGGGCAGTCGTTAACGACGGCTAGCGACCCCAGCCCGACTTTACGCCGTCTCTTCGTCATCGATCACGACACGAAGACGCAATTTTTGGTCGACACAGGCGCCGACCTCTGTGTCTTTCCACGAGCAATGATCCGAGGACGGCGCGAAAAATCATCCTACGAGCTTTCCGCAGCAAATGGCACCACCATCGCAACGTACGGGACTACGACTTTAACTCTCAATTTAGGGTTACGTCGGGTTTTCACATGGAGATTCGTAATCGCCGACGTCTCCAGGCCCATAATCGGGGTCGATTTCCTCGCTCACTTCGGACTAATGGTAGACGTTCGCAATCGCCGTCTCTTAGATCAAGTGACGTCTCTCTCGACACGAGGAATGCCTGCCCGCGAAGCCGTCCCGAGCATCAAAACAGTCTTCGGGGAATCCGCTTATCATGTTCTACTCCAGCGATTTCCCGAAATTACGAAACCGGAAGGAACACCTTCCGAACCAAAACACAGCACGATGCACCACATTCGTACTGCACCAGGTCCACCTGTTACCTGCAAACCACGGCGTCTTGCACCAGGTAGGCTACAGGCAGCCAAAAAGGAATTTGAAGCTATGTCGCGATTAGGAACAACCCGACCGTCGGAGAGTAGCTGGTCGTCACCTTTGCACATGGTACCCAAAAAAGGAAGTGACGAATGGAGACCATGTGGCGATTATCGTGCTCTCAACGCCAGGACCTTGCCGGACCGATATCCCGTCAGGCATATTGAAGATTTTGCACAAACTTTGCGGGGCAAGAAAATTTTTTCTACCATTGATCTCGTTCGAGCTTACAACCAAATCCCCGTTGCACCCGAAGATATTCCGAAGACAGCTATTACCACTCCTTTCGGATTATTCGAATTTCCGTTCATGTCGTTTGGGTTGCGCAACGCGGCTCAAACCTTTCAGCGCTTTATCGATGAAGCGTTGCGAGGTTTGAACTTTTGTTTCGCATACATTGACGACATACTGGTGGCTTCAACATCCGAAGAGGAACACCTTCAACACCTCAAGATAGTTTTTGAACGGCTAAAACAATACGGTATAGTGATAAATACTGCAAAATGTATCTTCGGAAGGACGGAGTTAAAATTTTTAGGCTACCTGGTGTCGGAATCAGGCACCCGACCGTCCACCGAAAAGGTTGAGGCCATTTTAAAGTATCCACGGCCGACCACAGCGAAACAATTACGGCAGTTTTTAGGTATGGTAAATTTTTATAGACGTTTCATACCTAAAGCCGCACAGGTACATGCACCTCTGAACGACATGCTGGCGGACAATATAAAAGGCAGCGCACCTGTAAATTGGACACCAGACGCCACCGCAGCATTTGAAGACTCTAAAAAGGCGTTAGTAGAGGCTACTCTACTAACACACCCGGAAATCGACGCACCATTGGCCATCATATGCGACGCCTCGAATTCTGCTGTTGGCGCCGCGCTTCAACAATGCATCGGTGATAATTGGGAACCACTGGGTTTCTTTTCAAAAAAACTCAGCTCAACGGAACAGAAATACGCCACATACGACAGAGAATTACTCGCTATCTACCTCGCAGTCAAATATTTCCGTCATATGATCGAGGGAAGAACTTTCACTATCTTCACAGACCATAAACCAATCTTTTACGCTTTCCAACAGAAACCAGAAAAATTCACCCCAAGACAATTTCGATATCTCAGCTTCATTAGTGAATTCTCAACGGACATCCGCCACGTAGCAGGTCGAGATAACGTTGTCGCCGATGCGTTGTCAAGAGTGGACGAAATCGAAGAGACTTTGGATTTTGAAATGCTGGCCAAATCGCAAGAAGAAGACGAGGAATTACTGACGTACTTACAAGGCAATACCGGTTTGAATTTAAAACGCATATCCATTCCTGGAAGTACACAACAAATTTACTGTGACATATCTACAGACACCGTTCGCCCTTTCCTCACAAAATCGTTTCGTCAAACTGCATTCAACGCACTACACAAAATATCGCATCCAGGAATCAACGCCACTGTCAAACTGATCACGCAAAGGTACATTTGGCCATCGATCAAAACAGACTGCAGAAGATGGGCCCGGAACTGTATCCAATGTCAACGCTCCAAGATCACCAGGCACGTATCAGCACCCCTCGGTTCTTTTTCGCGACCATCGGCGAGGTTCGAACATGTTCATTTGGACATCGTCATCCTACCGGTCTCCGAAGGATACAGATATTGCCTTACCTGCGTGGATCGCTGTACGCGCTGGCCTGAAGCAATACCTCTCCGCGACCAGGAAGCAGCCACAGTAGCTCGAGCCTTTTACGAGGGGTGGATTGTTCGGTTTGGAACGCCGCTAAGGATCACCACGGACCAAGGTAGACAATTTGAGTCCAATCTTTTTAAACAATTAAGTTTGTTAACAGGTAGCAGACATCTAAGAACTACGGCATATCACCCGGCGGCTAATGGGATGGTGGAAAGGTTCCACCGTCAGTTAAAGGCAGCCATACGTTGCCATGAAAATCAACGTTGGACAGAGATTCTTCCCACCACGTTGCTGGGTATTCGTTCAGCCTGGAGGGAAGATTTAAAAGCAACGACAGCAGAGTTGGTGTACGGCGAACCATTGCGACTTCCTGGAGAATTCCTGTCTCCGCGTCCAGGTGAAGCTGACACTGACGCAACTTCATTTGTAAAGGAACTGCGACAACATTTCCAGGATCTGAGCCCAGTCGCAGGTTCTCACCATGGGTCACGGCGGACCTTCGTGTACAAAGACCTTGCCAGTTCCGAGCATGTTTTCGTACGACACGACGCATCGAAAGGCATTCTACAACAACCTTATGATGGACCATATCGTGTCATTAGCCGCGGACATAAAACCTTTCTAATAGACCGTCAAGGAAAACATGTCACAATTTCAATCGAGAGGTTAAAACCCGCGTATATTGTAAGTGATCATTTAACACATAAAAATTGTAATAATTCCGACACAGAACCAAATGTATCTCGCGATATTGTAACACCACAATTTACCACCCGCGCAGGTAGGCGAGTACGATTTCTCGACAGATTTCAAGCTGGATTTTCGTGATTAGGTAAATCACTGGCAGGGGGGGTGATGTAGCAGCTACGGCACTGCTACCACATCCCTGCCGTGAAAGATCGAGATATTACCCTCGCTAACTTTCTTTTCTTTAAATGCTTACGGTCTATCTTTCTTTAAAAGTGTACGAACACAGGCGCGTCGTAGACCGGCAACGGACGACGGTTGCCGATTGCGCGACGAGTTTTTTCTGTTGTTTTCTGACCGCGCGCCGCGGTCACCATACGAGAACACGAGGCAGAACCTCTTGCGACTCACCACGTGTACGACCGTGCGACGCAGACAATACCTGTTCTTATTCTGTTATATTAATTGTAAATAAATTGAGCGTGTAACGCAAATCGGAGTTATCCATTACGCACACCATACACCTCAAAACTATTAGGGTAGGGCAAACAGAGACCCGATTAGATCATTTTACATTAAGGTTAATATAAGTCTTCAGCGAGATTCTATCACATTTGTTCAATTTACGTCGCTCCAATTTCAGACAGCGTACTGGGCTAGGCGGCATCTTAAAGCGTGTGGAATGGCGAGTAAAATGCACTATTAACCTTCTATGATAGGGCAATCAGAGACCAGACTAGATCATTTTATACTTTGGTTAATATAAGAATTCAGCGAAATTCTGTCACATTTGTTCAACTTATGTCGCTCCTATTTCAGATAGCGTATTGGGTTAAGCGTCATCTCAAAGCGCATGAAATGGTGAGTGAAATGCACTATTACACGTCTGGGGTAGGGCGAACAGAGACCCGATTAGATCATTTTACATTAAGGTTAATATAAGTATTCAGCGAGATTCTATCACATTTGTTCAATTTACGTCGCTCCTATTTCAGACAGCTTATTGGGCTTAGCGGCATCTCAAAGCGCATGAAATGGCGAACAAAATGCACTATTAAACTTCTAGGCTAGGGCGAACAGAGACCAGATTAGATCATTTTATGTTTTGGTTAATATAAGAATTCTGCGAAATTCTATCACATTTGTTCAACTTACGTCGCTCCTATTTCAGATGGCGTACTGTGCTAGGCGGCATCTTAAAGCTCGTGGAATGGCGAGTAAAATGCACTATTAAACTTCTATGATAGGGCAATCAGAGACCCGATTAGATCATTTTATATTATGGTTAATTTAAGAATTCAGCGAAATTCTATCACATTTGTTCAATTTACGTCGCTCCTATTTCAGATAGCGTATTGGGCTAAGCGGCATCTCAAAGCGCATGAAATGACGAGTGAAATGCACTATTAAACTTCTAGGGTAGGGCAAACAGAGACCCGATTAGATCATTTTATATTATGGTTAATTTGAGAATTCAGCGAAATTCTATCACATTTGTTCAATTTACGTCGCTTCTATTACAGATAGCTTATTGGGCTTAGCGGCATCTCAAAGCGCATGAAATGACGAGTGAAATGCACTATTATACTTCTAGGGTGAGGCAAACAGAGACCCGATTAGATCATTTTATATTACGGTTAATATAAGAATTCAGCGTAATTCTATCACATTTGTTCAACTTACGTCGTTCCTATTTCAGATAGCGTACTGGGCTAAGCGGCATCTTAAAGCGCGTGGAATGGCGAGTAAAATGCACTATTAAACTTCTATGATAGGGCAATCAGAGACCCGATTAGATCATTTTATATTATGGTTAATTTAAGAATTCAGCAAAATTCTATCACATTTGTTCAATTTCCGTCGCTCCTATTTCAGATAGCGTACTGGGCTAGGCGGCATCTTAAAGCGGGTGGAATGGCGAGTAGAATGCACAATTAAAATTCTATGATAGGGCAATCAGAGACCCGATTAGATCATTTTATATTTTGGTTAATATAAGAATTCAGTGAAATTCTATCACATTTGTTCAATTTACGTCGCTCCTATTTCAAATAGCGTATTGGGCTAAGCTGCATCTCAAAGCGCATGAAATGGCCAGTAAAATGCACTATCAAACTTCTAGGATAATGCAAACAGAGACCCGATTAGATCAGTTTATATTACGGTTAATATAAGAATTCAGCGTAATTCTATCACATTTGTTCAACTTACGCCGCTCCTATTTCAGGTAGCGTACTGGGCTAGGCGGCATCTTAAAGGGCGTGGAATGGCGAGTAAAATGCACTGTTAAACTTCTAGGATAAGGCAAACAGAGACCCGATTAGATCATTTTATATTACGGTTAATATAAGAATGCGGCGTAATTCTTTCACATTTGTTCAATTTACGTCGCTGCTATTCCAGATAGCTTATTGTGCTTAGCGGCATCTCAAAGCGCATGAAATGACGAGTGATATGCACTATTAAACTTCTAGGGTAGGGCAAACAGAGACCCGATTAGATCATTTGATATTATGGTTAATTTAAGAATTCAGCGAAATTCTATCACATTTGTTCAATTTACGTCGCTCCTATTTCAGATAGCGTATTGGGATAAGCGGCATCTCAAAGCGCATGAAATGGCGAGTAAAATGCAGTATGAAAACTTCTAGGGTAGGGCGAACAGAGACCCGATTAGATCATTTTACATTAAGGTTAATATAAGTCTTCAGCGAGATTCTATCACATTTGTTCAATTTACGTCGCTCCAATTTCAGACAGCGTACTGGGCTAGGCGACATCTTAAAGCGTGTGGAATGGCGAGTAAAATGCACTATTAACCTTCTATGATAGGGCAATCAGAGACCAGACTAGATCATTTTATACTTTGGTTAATATAAGAATTCAGCGAAATTCTATCACATTTGTTCAATTTAGGTCGCTCTTATTTCAGATAGCGTATTGGGCTACGCGGCATCTCAAAGCGCATGAAATGACGAGTGAAATGCACTATTAAACTTCTATGATAGGGCAATCGGAGACCCGATTAGATCATTTTATATTATGGTTAATTTAAGAATTCAGCGAAATTCTATCACATTTGTTCAATTTACGTCGCTCCTATTTCAGATAGCGTATTGGGCTAAGCGGCATCTCAAAGCGCATGAAATGACGAGTGAAATGCACTATTAAACTTCTAGGGTAGGGCAAACAGGGACCCGATTAGATCATTTTATATTATGGTTAATTTAAGAATTCAGCGAAATTCTATCACATTTGTTCAATTTACGTCGCTTCTATTACAGATAGCTTATTGGGCTTAGCGGCATCTCAAAGCGCATGAAATGACGAGTGAAATGCACTATTATACTTCTAGGGTGAGGCAAACAGAGACCCGATTAGATCATTTTATATTACGGTTAATATAAGAATTCAGCGTAATTCTATCACATTTGTTCAACTTACGTCGTTCCTATTTCAGATAGCGTACTGGGCTAAGCGGCATCTTAAAGCGCGTGGAATGGCGAGTAAAATGCACTATTAAACTTCTATGATAGGGCAATCAGAGACCCGATTAGATCATTTTATATTATGGTTAATTTAAGAATTCAGCAAAATTCTATCACATTTGTTCAATTTCCGTCGCTCCTATTTCAGATAGCGTACTGGGCTAGGCGGCATCTTAAAGCGGGAGGAATGGCGAGTAGAATGCACAATTAAAATTCTATGATAGGGCAATCAGAGACCCGATTAGATCATTTTATATTTTGGTTAATATAAGAATTCAGCGAAATTCTATCACATTTGTTCAACTTACGTCGCTCCTATTTCAAATAGCGTACTGAGCTAAGCGGCATCTCAAAGCGCATGAAATGGCGAGCAAAATGCACTATTAAACTTCTAGGGTAGAACAAACAGAGACCCGATTAGATCATTTTGTACTATGGTTAATTTAAGAATTCAGCAAAATTCTATCACATTTGTTCAATTTACGTCGCTCCTATTTCAGATAGCGTATTGGGCAAAGCGGCATCTCAAAGCGTTTGAAATGGCGAATAAAATGAACTATTAAAGTTCTAGACTCGGGCGGACAGAGATCCGATTAGATCATTTTACATTATGGTTAATAAAAGAATTCAGTGAAATTCTATCACATTTGTTCAACTTATATCGCTCCAATTTCAGATAGCGTATTAGGCTAAACGGCATCTCAAAGCGCATGAAATGACGAGTAAAATGCACTATTAAAGTTCTACGGTAGGGCAAACAGAGACCCGATTAGATCATTTTATATTATGGTTAATTTAAGAATTGAGCGAAATTCCATCACATTCGTTCAATTTACGTCGCTCCTATTTCAGATAGCGTATTGGGCAAAGCGGCATCTCAAAGCGCATGAAATGACGAGTAAAATGCACTATTAAACTTCTAGGGTAGGGCAAGCAGAGACCCGATTAGATCATTTTATATTATGGTTAATTTAAGAATTCAGCAAAATTCTATCACATTCGTACAATTTAGGTCGCTCCTATTTCAGATAGCGTATTGGGCTAAGCGGCATCTCAAAGCGCATGAAATGGCGAGTAAAATGCAATGCTAAACTTCTAGGATAAGGCAAACAGAGACCCGATTAGATCATTTTATATTTTGGTTAATATAAGAATTCAGCGAAATTCTATCACATTTGTTCAATTTACGTCGCTCATATTTCAGATAGCGTATTGGGCTAAGCGGCATCTCAAAGCGCATGAAATGGCGAGCAAAATGCACTATTAAACTTCTAGGGTAGGGCAATCAGTGACCCGATTAGATCATTTTATATTATAGTTAATTTAAGAATTCAGCGAAATTCTATCACATTTGTTCAATTTACGTCGCTCCTATTTCAGATAGCGTATTGGGCTAAGCGGTATCTCAAAGCGCATGAAATGGCGAGTAAAATGCAATACTAAACTTCTAGGATAAGGCAAACAGAGACCCGATTAGATCATTTTATATTACGGTTAATATAAGAATTCAGCGTAATTCTATCACATTTGTTCAACTTACGTCGCTCCTAATTTAGATAGCGTACTGGGCTAGGCGGCATATTAAAGCGCGTGGAATGGCGAGTAAAATGCACTGCTAAACTTCTATGATAGGGCAATCAGAGACCCGATTAGATCATTTTATATTTTGTTTAATATCAGATTTAAGGGAATTTGTATCACATTTGTTCAATTTACGTCGCTCCTAATTCAGATAGCGTATTCGGCTAAGCGGCATCTCAAAGCGCATGAAATGGCGAATAAAATGAACTCGTAAACTTCTAGGCTAGGGCAAACAGAGACCCGATTAGATCATTTTATATTAAGGTTACTTTAAGAATTCAGCGAAATTCTATCACATTTGTTCAATTTACGTCGCTCCTATTTCAGATAGCGTACTGTGCTAGACGGCATCTTAAGGCGCGTGGAATGGCGAGTAAAATGCAATATTAAACTTCTATGGTAGGGAAACCAGAGACCCGATTAGATCATTTTATATTAAGGTTACTTTAAGAATTCAGCGAAATCCTATCACATTTGTTCAATTTACGTCGCTCCTATTTCAAATAGCTTATTGGGCGAAGCGGCGTCTCAAAGCGCATGAAATGACGAGTGATATGCACTATTAAACTTCTAGGGTAGGGCAAACAGAGACCCGATTAGATCATTTGATATTATGGTTAATTTAAGAATTCAGCGAAATTCTATCACATTTGTTCAATTTACGTCGCTTCTGTTACAGATAGCTTATTGGGCTTAGCGGCATCTCAAAGCGCATGAAATGACGACTGAAATGCACTATTATACTTCTAGGGTGTGGCAAACAGAGACCCGATTAGATCATTTTATATTACGGTTAATGTAAGAATTCAGCGTAATTCTATCACATTTGTTCAACTTACGTCGTTCCTATTTCAGATAGCGTACTGGCCTATGCGGCATCTTAAAGCGCGTGGAATGGCGAGTAAAATGCACTATTAAACTTCTATGATAGGGCAATCAGAGACCCGATTAGATCATTTTATATTATGGTTAATTTAAGAATTCAGCAAAATTCTATCACATTTGTTCAATTTCCGTCGCTCCTATTTCAGATAGCGTACTGGGCTAGGCGGCATCTTAAAGCGGGTGGAATAGCGAGTAGAATGCACAATTAAAATTCTATGATAGGGCAATCAGAGACCCGATTAGATCATTTTATATTTTGGTTAATATAAGAATTCAGTGAAATTCTATCACATTTGTTCAATTTACGTCGCTCCTATTTCAAATAGCGTATTGGGCTCAGCGGCATCTCAAAGCGCATGAAATGGCGAGCAAAATGCACTATTAAACTTCTAGGGTACGGCAAACAGAGACCCGATTAGATCATTTTATGTTATGGTTAATTTAAGAATTCAGCGAAATTCTATCACATTTGTTCAACTTACGTCGCTCCTATTTCAAATAGCGTACTGAGCTAAGCGGCATCTCAAAGCGCATGAAATGGCGAGCAAAATGCACTATTAAACTTCTAGGGTAGAGCAAACAGAGACCCGATTAGATCATTTTGTACTATGGTTAATTTAAGAATTCAGCAAAATTCTATCACATTTGTTCAATTTACGTCGCTCCTATTTCAGATAGCGTATTGGGCAAAGCGGCATCTCAAAGCGTTTGAAATGGCGAATAAAATGAACTATTAAAGTTCTAGACTCGGGCGGACAGAGATCCGATTAGATCATTTTACATTATGGTTAATAAAAGAATTCAGTGAAATTCTATCACATTTGTTCAACTTATATCGCTCCAATTTCAGATAGCGTATTAGGCTAAACGGTATCTCAAAGCGCATGAAATGACGAGTAAAATGCACTATTAAAGTTCTACGGTAGGGCAAACAGAGACCCGATTAGATCATTTTATATTATGGTTAATTTAAGAATTGAGCGAAATTCTATCACATTCGTTCAATTTACGTCGCTCCTATTTCAGATAGCGTATTGGGCAAAGCGGCATCTCAAAGCGCATGAAATGACGAGTAAAATGCACTATTAAACTTCTAGGGTAGGGCAAGCAGAGACCCGATTAGATCATTTTATATTATGGTTAATTTAAGAATTCAGCAAAATTCTATCACATTCGTACAATTTAGGTCGCTCCTATTTCAGATAGCGTATTGGGCTAAGCGGCATCTCAAAGCGCATGAAATGGCGAGTGAAATGCACTATAAGACTTCTATGGTAGGGCGAACAGAGACCAGATTAGATCATTTTCCATTCTGGTTAATAAAATAATTCAGCGAAACTCTATCTCATTTGTTCAACTTTCGTCGCTCCTATTTCAGATAGCGTACTGGGCTAGGCGGCATCTTAAAGCGCGTGGAATGGCGAGTACAATGCACTACTAATCTTCTATGATAGGGCAATCAGAGACCCGATTAGATCATTTTATATTTTGATTAATATAAGATTTCAAGGAAATTCTATCACATTTGTCCAATTTACGTCGCTCCTATTTCGGATAGCGTACTGGGCTAGGCGGCATCCTAAAGCGCGTGGAGTGGCGAGTAAAATGCACTATTAAACTTGTATGATAGGGAAATCAGAGACGCGATTAGATCATTTTATATTTTGTTTAATACAAGATTTCAGGGAAATTCTATCACATTTGTTCAATTCGTGTCGCTCATATTTCAGATTGCGTATTGGGCTAAGCGGCATCTCAAAGCGCATGAAACGGCGAGTAAAATGCACTATTAAACTCCTAGGCTAGGGCAAACAGAGACCCGATTAGATCATTTTATATTATGGTTAATTTAAGAATTCAGCAAGATTCTATCACATTTGTTGAATTTACGTCGCTCCTATTTCAGATAGCGTACTGGGCTAGGCGGCATCTTAAAGCGCGTGGAATGGCGAGTAAAATGCACTGTTAAGCTACAATGATAGGGCAGTCAGAGACCAGATTAGATCATTTTATATTTTGTTTAATATAAGATTTCCGGGAAATCCTATCACATTTGTTCTATTTACGTCGCTCCTATTTCAGTTAGCGTATTGGGCTAACCGGCATCTCAAAGCGCATAAAATGGCGAATAAAATGGACTATTAAACTTCTAGGGTAGGGCAAACAGAGACCCGATTAGATCGTTTTATATTACGGTTAATATAAGAATTCAGCGTAATTCTATCACATTTGTTCAAGTTACGTCGCTCCTATTTCAGATAGCGTACTGGGCTAGGCGGCATCTTAAAGCGCGTGGAATGGCGAGTACAATGCACTACTAATCTTCTATGATAGGGCAATCAGAGACCCGATTAGATCATTTTATATTTTGATTAATATAAGATTTCAGGGAAATTCTATCACATTTGTTCAATTTACGTCGCTCCTATTTCAGATGGCGTATTGGGCTAAGCGGCATCTCAAAGCGCATAAAGTGACGAGTGAAATGCACTATTAAACTTCTAGGGTAGGGCAAACAGAGACCCGATTAGATCATTTTATATTATGGTTAATTTAAGAATTCAGCAAAATTCTATCACATTTGTTCAATTTACGTCGCTCCTATTTCAGATAGCGTATTCGGCTAAGCGGCATCTCAAAGCGCATGAAATGGCGAATAAAATTCACTATTAAACTTCTAGGGTAGGGCAAACAGAGACCCGATTAGAACATTTTATATTACGATTAATATAAGAATGCAGCGTAATTCTATCACATTTGTTCATCTTACGTCGCTCCTATTTCAGATAGCGTACTGGGCTATGCGGCATCTTAAAGCGCGTGGAAGGGCGAGTAAAATGCACTACTAAACTTCTATGATAGAGCAATCAGAGACCCGATTAGATCATTTTATATTTTGTTTAATATAAGATTTCAGGGAAATTCTATCACATTTGTCCAATTTACGTCGCTCCTATTTCAGATAGCGTATTGGGCTAAGCGGCATCCCAAAGCGCATGAAATGGCAAACAAAATGCACTATTAAACTTCTAGGCTATGGCGAACAGAGACCAGATTAGATAATTTTATATTTTGGTTAACATAAGAATTCTGCGAAATTCTATCACATTTGCTCAATTTACGTCGCTCCTATTTCCGATAGCTTATTGGGCTTAGCGGCATCTCAAAGCGCATAAAGTGACGAGTGAAATGCACTATTAAACTTCTAGGGTAGGGCAAACAGAGACCCGATTAGATCATTTTATATTATGGTTAATTTAAGAATTCAGCAAAATTCTATCACATTTGTTCAACTTACGTCGCTCCTATTTCAGATAGCGTACTGGGCTAGGCGGCACCTTAAAGCGCGTGGAATGACGAGTAAAATGCACTACTAAACTTCTATGATAAGGCAATCAGAGACCCGATTAGATCATTTTATATTTTGTTTAATATAAGGTTTCACGGAAATTCTATCACATTTGTTCAATTTACGTCGCTCCTATTTCAGATAGCGTATTGGGCTAAGCGGCCTCTCAAAGCGCATGAAATGGCGAGTAAAATGCGCTATTAAACTTCTAGGATAAGGCAAACGGAGACCCGATTAGTTCATTTTATATTACGGTTAATATAAGAATTCAGCGTAATTCTATCACATTTGTTCATCTTACGTCGCTCCTATTTCAGATAGCCTACTGGGCTAGGCGGCATCTTAAAGCGCGTGGAAGGGCGAGTAAAATGCACTATTACACTTCTAGGGTAGGGCGAACAGAGACCCGAAGAGATCATTTTACATTAAGGTGAATATAAGAATGCATCGTAATTCTGTCACATTTGTTCAACTTACGTCGCTCCTATTTCAGATAGCGTATTGGGCAAAGCGGCATCTCAAAGCGCATGAAATGACGAGTAAAATGCACTATTACACTTCTAGGGTAGGGCAAGCAGAGACCCGATTAGATCATTTTATATTATGGTTAATTTAAGAATTCAGCAAAATTCTATCACATTCGTACAATTTAGGTCGCTCCTATTTCAGATAGCGTATTGGGCTAAGCGGCATCTCAAAGCGCATGAAATGGCGAGTGAAATGTACTATAAGACTTCTATGGTAGGGCGAACAGAGACCAGATTAGATCATTTTACATTCTGGTTAATAAAATAATTCAGCGAAATTCTATCACATTTGTTCAACTTTCGTCTCTCCTATTTCAGATAGCGTATTGAGCTACGCGGCATCTCGAAGCGCATGAAATGGCGAGTATAATGCACTATTAAACTTCTAGGATAAGGCAAACAGATACCCGATTAGATCATTTTATATTATGGTTAATTTAAGAATTCAGCGAAATTCTATCACATTTGTTCAATTTACGTCGCTCCTATTTTAGATAGCGTATTGGGCTATGCGGCATCTTAACGCGCTCGGAATGGCGAGTAAAATGCACTATTAAACTTCTATGCTAGGGCAATCAGAGACCCGATTAGATCATTTTATATTTTGGTTAATATAAGAATTCAGTGAAATTCTATCACATTTGTTCAATTTACGTCGCTCCTATTACAGATAGCTTATTGGGCTTAGAGGCATCTCAAAGCGCATGAAATGTCGAGTGAAATGCACTATTAAACTTCTAGGCTAGGGCAAACAGAGACCCGATTAGATCATTTTATATTACGGTTAATATAAGAATGCAGCGTGATTCTATCACATTTGTTCAATTTACGTCGCTCCTATTTCAGATAGCGTATTGGGCTAAGCGGCATCTCAAGGCGTGTGGAATGGCGAGTAAAATGCACTATTAACCTTCTATGATAGGGCAATCACAGACCAGACTAGATCATTTTATACTTTGGTTAATATAAGAATTCATCGAAATTCTATCACATTTGTTCAATTTACGTCGCTCCTATTTCAGATAGCGTATTGGGCTAGGCGGCATCTCAAAGCGCATGAAATGACGAGTGAAATGCACTATTATACTTCTAGGGTAGGGCGAACAGAGACCCGAAGAGATCATTTTACATTAAGGTGAATATAAGAATGCAGCGTAATTCTGTCACATTTGTTCAATTTACGTCGCTCCTATTTCAGATAGCGTATTGGGCTAAGCGGCATCTCAAAGCGCATGAAATGACGAGTGAAATGCACTATTCAACTTCTAGGGTAGGGCAAACAGGGACCCGATTAGATCATTTTATATTATGGTTAATTTAAGAATTCAGCGAAATTCTATCACATTTGTTCAATTTACGTCGTTCCTATTTCAGATAGCGTATTGTGCTAAGCGGCATCCCAAAGCGCATGAAATGGCAAGTAAAATGCTCTATTAAACTTCTAGGATAGGGCAATCAGTGACCCGATTAGATCATTTTATATTATAGGTAATTTAAGAATTCAGCGAAATTCTATCACATTTGTTCAATTTACGTCGCTCGTATTTCAGATAGCGTATTGGGCTATGCGGCATCTTAACGAGTTCGGAATGGCGAGTAAAATGCACTATTAAACTTCTATGCTAGGGCAATCAGAGACCCGATTAGATCATTTTTTATTTTGGTTAATATAAGAATTCAGTGAAATTCTATCACATTTGTTCAATTTACGTCGCTCCTATTTCAGATAGCGTATTGGACAAAGCGGCATTCAAAGCGTATGAAATCGCGAATAAAATGCACTATTAAAGTTCTAGACTCGGGCGGACAGAGATCCGATTAGATCATTTTACATTATGGTTAATGAAAGAATTCAGCGAAATTCTATCACATTTGTTCAACTTATATCGCTCCAATTTCAGATAGCGTATTAGGCTAAGCGGCATCTCAAACGCATGAAATGACGAGTAAAATGCACTGATAAACTTCTAGGCTAGGGCAAACAGAGACCCGATTAGATCATTTTATATTACGGTTAATATAAGAATGCAGCGTGATTCTATCACATTTGTTCAATTTACGTCGCTCCTATTTCAGATAGCGTATTGGGCTAAGCGGCATCTTAAAGCGTGTGGAATGGCGAGTAAAATGCACTATTAACCTTCTATGATAGGGCAATCAGAGACCAGACTAGATCATTTTATACTTTGGTTAATATAAGAATTCATCGAAATTCTATCACATTTGTTCAATTTACGTCGCTCCTATTTCAGATAGCGTATTGGGCTAGGCGGCATCTCAAAGCTCATGAAATGACGAGTGAAATGCACTATTATACTTCTAGGGTAGGGCGAACAGAGACCCGAAGAGATCATTTTACATTAAGGTGAATATAAGAATGCAGCGTAATTCTGTCACATTTGTTCAACTTACGTCGCTCCTATTTCAGATAGCGTATTGGGTTAAGCGGCATCTCAAAGCGCATGAAATGACGAGTGAAATGCAATACTAAACTTCTAGGATAAGGCAAACAGAGACCCGATTAGATCATTTTATATTACGGTTAATATAAGAATTCAGCGTAATTCTATCACATTTGTTCAACTTACGTCGCTCCTATTTTAGATAGCGTACTGGGCTACGCGGCATCTTAAAGCGCGTGGAATGGCGAGTAAAATGCACTACTAAACTTCTATGATAGGGCAATCAGAGACCCGATTAGATCATTTTATATTTTGTTTAATATAAGACTTGAGGGAAATTCTATCACATTTGTTCAATTTACATCGCTCCTATTTCAGATAGGTTACATGGCTAAGCGGCATCTTAGAGCGCATGAAATGACGAGAGAAATGCACTATTAAACTTCTAGGGTAGGGCGAACAGAGACCCGATTAGATCATTTTACATTAAGGTTAATATAAGAAGTCAGCGAAATTCTATCACATTTGTTCAATTTACGTCGCTCATATTTCAGATAGCCTACTGGGCTAGCCCGCAACTTAAAGCGCGTGGAATAGCGAGTGAAATGCACTATTAAACTTCTAGGGTAGGGCGAACAGAGACCCGATTAGATCATTTTACATTAAGGTTAATATAAGAATTCAGCGAAATTCTATCACATTCGTTCAAGTTACGTCGCTCATATTTCAGATAGCGTATTGGGCTCTGCGGCATCTCAAAGTGCATGAAATGGCGAGTAAAATGCGCTACTAACCTTCTATGATAGGGCAATCAGAGACCCGATTAGATCATTTTATATTTTGTTTAATATAAGATTTCAGGGAAATTCTATCACATTTGTTCAATTTACGTCGCTCCTATTTCAGATAGCGTATTGGGCTAGGCGGCATCTCAAAGCGCATGAAATGGCGAGTGAAATGCACTATTAAACTTCTAGGGTAGGGCGAACAGAGACCCGATTAGATCATTTTACATTAAGGTTAATATAAGAATTCAGGGAAATTCTATCACATTTGTTCAATTTACGTCTCTCCTATTTCAGATAGCGTATTGGGCTAGGCGGCATCTTAAAGCGCGTGGAATTGCGAGTAAAATGCACTATTAAACTTCTAGGGTAGGGCAAACAGAGACCCTATTAGATCATTTTATATTATGGTTAATTTAAGAATTCAGCAAAATTCAATCACATTTGTGCAATTTTCGTCGCTCCTATTTCAGATACCGTACTGGGCTAGGCGGCATCTTAAAACGCGTGGAATGGCGAGTAAAATGCACTATTAAACTTCTATGATAGGGCAATCAGAGACCCCATTAGTTCATTTTATATTTTTGTCAATATATGAATTCAACGAAATTCTATCACATTTGTTCAATTTACGTCGCTCCTATTTCAGATAGCGTATTGGGCTAATCGGCATCTCAAAGCGTATGAAATGGCGAATAAAATGCACTATTAAAGTTCTATGATAGGGCAATCAGAGACACGATTAGATCATTTTACATTATGGTTAATAAAAGAATTCAGCGAAATTCTATCACATTTGTTCAATTTACGTCGCTCCTATTTCAGATAGCGTATTGGGCTAAGCGGCATCTCAAAGCGTGTGGAATGGCGAGTAAAATGCACTATTAACCTTCTATGATAGGGCAATCAGAGACCAGACTAGATCATTTTATACTTTGGTTAATATAAGAATTCATCGAAATTCTCACATTTGTTCAATTTACGTCGCTCCTATTTCGGATAGCGTATTGGGCTAGGCGGCATCTGAAAGCTCATGAAATGACGAGTGAAATGCACTATTATACTTCTAGGGTAGGGCGAACAGAGACCCGAAGAGATCATTTTACATTAAGGTGAATATAAGAATGCAGCGTAATTCTGTCACATTTGTTCAACTTACGTCGCTCCTATTTCTGATAGCCTACTGGGCTAGCCGGCATCTTAAAGCGCGTGGAATAGCGAGTGAAATGCACTATTAAACTTCTATGATAGGGCAATCAGTGACCCGATTAGATCATTTTATATTATAGTTAATTTAAGAATTCAGCGAAATTCTATCACATTTGTTCAATTTACGTCGCTCCTATTTCAGATAGGTTACATGGCTAAGCGGCATCTTAGAGCGCATGAAATGACGAGAGAAATGCACTATTAAACATCTAGGGTAGGGCGAACAGAGACCCGATTAGATCATTTTACATTAAAGTTAATATAAGAAGTCAGCGAAATTCTATCACATTTGTTCAATTTACGTCGCTCATATTTCAGATAGCCTACTGGGCTAGCCGGCATCTTAAAGCGCGTGGAATAGCGAGTGAAATGCACTATTAAACTTCTAGGGTAGGGCGAACAGAGACCCGATTAGATCATTTTACATTAAGGTTAATATAAGAATTCAGCGAAATTCTATCACATTCGTTCAATTTACGTCGCTCATATTTTAGATAGCGTATTGGGCTCTGCGGCATCTCAAAGCGCATGAAATGGCGAGTAAAATGCGCTACTAACCTTCTATGATAGGGCAATCAGAGACCCGATTAGATCATTTTATATTTTGTTTAATATAAGATTTCAGGGAAATTCTATCACATTTGTTCAATTTACGTCGCTCATATTTCAGATAGCGTATTGGGCTAAGCGGCATCTCAAAGCGCATGAAATGGCGAGTAAAATGCACTAGTAAACTTCTAGTGTAAGGCAAACAGGGACCCGATTAGATCATTTTATATTACGGTTAACATAACAATTCAGCGTAATTCTATCACATTTGTTAAACTTACGTCGCTCCTATTTCAGATAGCGTACTGGGCTAGGCGGCATCTCAAAGCGCATGAAATGGCGAGTGAAATGCACTATTAAACTTCTAGGGTAGGGCGAACAGAGACCCGATTAGATCATTTTACATTAAGATTAATATAAGAATTCAGGGAAATTCTATCACATTTGTTCAATTTACGTCTCTCCTATTTCAGATAGCGTATTGGGCTAGGCGGCATCTTAAAGCGCGTGGAATGGCGAGTAAAATGCACTATTAAACTTCTAGGGTAGGGCAAACAGAGACCCTATTAGATCATTTTATATTATGGTTAATTTAAGAATTCAGCAAAATTCAATCACATTTGTGCAATTTACGTCGCTCCTATTTCAGATAGCGTACTGGGCTAGGCGGCATCTTAAAGCGCGTGGAATAGCGAGTGAAATGCACTATTAAACTTCTAGGGTAGGGCGAACGGAGACCCGATTAGATCATTTTACATTAAGGTTAATATAAGAATTCAGGGAAATTCTATCACATTTGTTCAATTTAGGTGGCTCCTATTTCAGATAGCGTATTGGGCTATGCGGCATCTCAAAGCGCATGAAATGGCGAGGAAAATGCACTATTAAACTTCTAGGGTAGAGCAAACAGAGACCCGTTTAGTTCATTTTATATTATAGTGAATTTAAGAATTCAGCGAAATTCTCTCACATTTGTTCAAATAACGTCGATCCTATTTCAGATAGGGTATTGGGCTAAGCGGCATCTCAAAGCGCATGAAATGGCGAGTAAAATGCACTATTAAACTTCTAGGATAAGGCAAACAGAGACCCGATTAGATCATTTTATATTTCGGTTAATATAAGAATTCAGCGTAATTCTATCACATTTGTTCAACTTACGTCGCTCCTATTTCAGATAGCGTACTGGGCTAGGCGGCATCTTAAAGCGCGTGGAATGGCGAGTAAAATGCACTACTAAACTTCTATGATAGGGCAATCAGAGACCCAATTAGATCATTTTATATTTTGTTCAATATAAGATTTCAGGGAAATTCTATCACATTTGTTCAATTTACGTCGCTCCTATTTCAGATAGCGTATGGGGCTACGCGGCATCTCAAAGCGCATGAAATGGTGAATAAAATGCACTGCTAAACTTCTAGGCTAGGGCGAACAGAGACCCGATTACATCATTTTAAATTATGGTTAATAAAAGAATTCAGAGAAATTCTATCACATTTGTTCAACTTACATCGCTCCTATTTCTGATAGCGTACTGGGCTAGGCGCCATCTTAAAGCGCGTGGAATGGCGAGTAAAATGCACTATTAAACTTATAGGGTAAGGCAAACAGAGACCCGATTAGATCATTTTATATTACGGTTAATATAAGAATTCAGCAAAATTCTATCACATTTGTTCAATTTACGTCGTTCCTATTTCATATAGCATACTGGGCTAGGCGCACCTTAAAGAGCGTGGAATGGCGAGTAAAATGCACTATTAAACTTCTATGATAGGGCAATCAGAGACCCGATTAGATCATTTTATATTTTGGTTAATATAAGAATTCAGCGAAATTCTATCACATTTATTCAATTTACGTCGCTCCTATTTCAGATAGCTTATTGGGCTAAGCGGCATCTCAAAGCGCATGAAATGACGAGTGAAATGCACTATTAAACTTCTAGGATAAGCCAAACAGATACCCGATTAGATCATTTTATATTACGGTTAATATAAGAATGCAGCGTAATTCTATCACATTTGTTCAACTTACGTCGCTCCTATTTAAGATAGCATATCGGGCTAAGCGGCATCTCAAAGCGCATGAAATGGCGAGTAAAATGCACTATTAAACTTCTAGGATAAGCCAAACAGAGACCCGATTAGATCATTTTATATTACGGTTAATATAAGAATGCAGCGTAATTCTATCACATTTGTTCAACTTACGTCGCTCCTATTTAAGATAGCGTATCGGGCTTAGCGGCATCTCAAAGCGCATGAAATGGAGAGTAAAATGCACTATTAGACTTCTATGGTAGGGCGATCAGAGACCCGATTAGATCATTTTACATTAAGGTTAATATAAGAATTCACGGAAATTCTATCACATTTGTTCAATTTACGTCGCTCCTATTTCAGATACCGTATTGGGCTATGCGGCATCTCAATGCACATGCAATGGCGAGTAAAATGCACTATTAAACTTCTAGGGTAGGGCAAACAGAGACCCGATTAGATCATTTTATATTACGGTTAATATAAGATTTCAGGGAAATTCTATCACATTTGTTCAATTTACGTCGCTCCTATTTCAGATGGCGTATTGGGCTAAGCGGCATCTCGAAGCGCACGAAATGGCGAGTATAATGCACTATTAAACTTCTAGGATAAGGCAAACAGAGACCCGATTAGATCATTTTATATTACGGTTAATATAAGAATGCAGCGTAATTCTATCACATTTGTTCAACTTAGGTCGCTCCTATTTCAGATAGCGTACTGGGCTAGGCGGCATCTCAAAGCGCATGAAATGGCGAGTAAAATGCACTATTAAACTTCTAGGGTAGGACAAACAGAGACCCGATTAGATCATTTTATATTATGGTTAATTTAAGAATTCAACGAAATTGTATCACACTTGTTCAATTTACGTCGTTCCTATTTCAGATAGCGTACTGGGCTAGGCGGCATCTTATAGCGCGTGGAATGGCGAGTAAATTACCCTATGAAACTTCTATGATAGGGCTTTAAGAGACCCGATTAGATGATTTTATATTTTGGTTAATATAAGGATTCAGCGAAATTCTATCACGTTTGTTCAATTTACGTCGCTCCTATTCCAGATAGCGTATTGGGCTATGCGGCATCTCAATGCACATGCAATGGCGAGTGAAATGCACTATTAATCTTCTAGGGTAGGGCGAACAGAGACCCGATTAGATCATTTTATATTACGGTTAATATAAGAATGCAGCGTAATTCTATCACATTTGTTCAACTTACGTCGCTCCTATTTAAGATAGCGTATCGGGCTAAGCGACATCTCAAAGCGCATGAAATGGCGAGTAAAATGCACTATTAAACTTCTACGGTAGGGCAAACAGAGACCCGATTAGATCATTTTATATTATGGTTAATTTAAGAATTCAGCAAAATTCTGTCACATTTGTTCAATTTACGTCGCTCCTATTTCAGATAGGGTACTGGGCTAGGCGGCATCTTAATGCGCGTGGAATGGCGAGTGAAATTCACTATATAACATCGATGATAGGGCAATCAGAGACCCGATTAGATCATTTTATATTTTGGTTAATATAAGAATTCAGCGAAATTCTATCACATTTGTTCAATTTACGTCGCTCCTATTTCAGATAGCGTATGGGGCTACGCGGCATCTCAAAGCGCATGAAATGGTGAATAAAATGCACTGCTAAACTTCTAGGCTAGGGCGAACAGAGACCCGATTACATCATTTTAAATTATGGTTAATAAAAGAATTCAGCGAAATTCTATCACATTTGTTCAACTTACATCGCTCCTATTTCTGATAGCGTACTGGGCTAGGCGCCATCTTAAAGCGCGTGGAATGGCGAGTAAAATGCACTATTAAACTTATAGGGTAAGGCAAACAGAGACCCGATTAGATCATTTTATATTACGGTTAATATAAGAATTCAGCAAAATTCTATCACATTTGTTCAATTTACGTCGTTCCTATTTCATATAGCATACTGGGCTAGGCGCACCTTAAAGAGCGTGGAATGGCGAGTAAAATGCACTATTAAACTTCTATGATAGGGCAATCAGAGACCCGATTAGATCATTTTATATTTTGGTTAATATAAGAATTCAGCGAAATTCTATCACATTTATTCAATTTACGTCGCTCCTATTTCAGATAGCTTATTGGGCTAAGCGGCATCTCAAAGCGCATGAAATGACGAGTGAAATGCACTATTAAACTTCTAGGATAAGCCAAACAGATACCCGATTAGATCATTTTATATTACGGTTAATATAAGAATGCAGCGTAATTCTATCACATTTGTTCAACTTACGTCGCTCCTATTTAAGATAGCATATCGGGCTAAGCGGCATCTCAAAGCGCATGAAATGGCGAGTAAAATGCACTATTAAACTTCTAGGATAAGCCAAACAGAGACCCGATTAGATCATTTTATATTACGGTTAATATAAGAATGCAGCGTAATTCTATCACATTTGTTCAACTTACGTCGCTCCTATTTAAGATAGCGTATCGGGCTAAGCGGCATCTCAAAGCGCATGAAATGGAGAGTAAAATGCACTATTAGACTTCTATGGTAGGGCGATCAGAGACCCGATTAGATCATTTTACATTAAGGTTAATATAAGAATTCACGGAAATTCTATCACATTTGTTCAATTTACGTCGCTCCTATTTCAGATACCGTATTGGGCTATGCGGCATCTCAATGCACATGCAATGGCGAGTAAAATGCACTATTAAACTTCTAGGGTAGGGCAAACAGAGACCCGATTAGATCATTCTATATTACGGTTAATATAAGATTTCAGGGAAATTCTATCACATTTGTTCAATTTACGTCGCTCCTATTTCAGATGGCGTATTGGGCTAAGCGGCATCTCGAAGCGCACGAAATGGCGAGTATAATGCACTATTAAACTTCTAGGATAAGGCAAACAGAGACCCGATTAGATCATTTTATATTACGGTTAATATAAGAATGCAGCGTAATTCTATCACATTTGTTCAACTTAGGTCGCTCCTATTTCAGATAGCGTACTGGGCTAGGCGGCATCTCAAAGCGCATGAAATGGCGAGTAAAATGCACTATTAAACTTCTAGGGTAGGACAAACAGAGACCCGATTAGATCATTTTATATTATGGTTAATTTAAGAATTCAACGAAATTGTATCACACTTGTTCAATTTACGTCGTTCCTATTTCAGATAGCGTACTGGGCTAGGCGGCATCTTATAGCGCGTGGAATGGCGAGTAAATTACCCTATGAAACTTCTATGATAGGGCTTTAAGAGACCCGATGAGATGATTTTATATTTTGGTTAATATAAGGATTCAGCGAAATTCTATCACGTTTGTTCAATTTACGTCGCTCCTATTCCAGATAGCGTATTGGGCTATGCGGCATCTCAATGCACATGCAATGGCGAGTGAAATGCACTATTAATCTTCTAGGGTAGGGCGAACAGAGACCCGATTAGATCATTTTATATTACGGTTAATATAAGAATGCAGCGTAATTCTATCACATTTGTTCAACTTACGTCGCTCCTATTTAAGATAGCGTATCGGGCTAAGCGACATCTCAAAGCGCATGAAATGGCGAGTAAAATGCACTATTAAACTTCTACGGTAGGGCAAACAGAGACCCGATTAGATCATTTTATATTATGGTTAATTTAAGAATTCAGCAAAATTCTGTCACATTTGTTCAATTTACGTCGCTCCTATTTCAGATAGGGTACTGGGCTAGGCGGCATCTTAATGCGCGTGGAATGGCGAGTGAAATTCACTATATAACATCGATGATAGGGCAATCAGAGACCCGATTAGATCATTTTATATTTGGGTTAATATAAGAATTCAGCGAAATTCTATCACATTTGTTCAATTTACGTCGCTCACGTTTCAGATAGCGTATTGGGCTAAGCGGCATCTCAAAGCGCATGAAATGGCGAGTCAAATGCACTATGAAACTTCTAGGGTAGGGCAAACAGAGACCCGATTAGATCATTTTATATTACCGTTAATTTAAGGATTCAGCAAAATTCTATCACATTTGTTCAATTTACGTCGCTCCTATTTTAGATAGCGTACTGGGCTATGCGGTAACTTAAAGCGCGTGGAATGGCGAGTAAAATGAACTATTAAACCTCTAGGCTAGGGCGAACAGAGACCCGATTAGATAATTTTATATTACGGTTAATATAAGAATGCAGCGTAATTCTATCACATGTGTTCAACTTACGTCGCTCCTATTTCAGATAGCGTACTGGGCTAGGCGGCATCTCAAAGCGCATGAAATGGCGAGTGAAATGCACTATTCAACTTCTAGGGTAGGGCGAACAGAGACCCGAATAGATCATTTTACATTAAGGTTAATATAAGAATTCAGGGAAATTCTATCACATTTGTTCAATTTACGTCGCTCCTATTTCAGATAGCGTATTGGGCTAAGCGGCATCTCAAAGCGCATGAAATGGCGAGCAAAATCCACTATTAAACTTCTAGGGTATGGCAAACAGAGACCCGATTAGATCATTTTATATCATGGTTAATTTAAGAATTCAGCAAAATTCTATCACATTTGTTCAATTTACGTCGTTCCTATTTCAGATAGCGTACTGGGCTAGGCGGCATCTTAAGGCGCGTGGAATGGCGAGTAAAATGCAGTACTAAACTTCTATGATAGGGCAATCGGAGTCCCGATTAGATCATTTTATATTTTGTTTAATATAAGATTTCAGGGAAATTCTATCACATTTGTTCAATCTACGTCGCTCCTATTTCAGATAGCGTATTGGGCTAAGCGGCATCTCAAAGCGCATTAAATGGCGAGCAAAATGCACTATCAATCATCTAGGGTATTGCAAACAGAGACCCGATTAGATCATTTTATATTATGGTTAATTTAAGAATTCAACGAAATTCTATCACATTTGTTCAATTTATGTCGCTCCTATTTCAGATGGCCTATTGGGCCAGTCGGCATCTTAAAGCGCGTGGAATGGCGAGTGAAAATCACTATTTAACTTCGATGATAGGGCAATCAGGGACCCGATTAGATCATTTTATATTTGTGTTAATATAAGAATTCAGGGAAATTCTATCACATTTGTTCAATTTACGTCGCTCCTATTTCAGATAGCGTATTGGGCTAAGCGGCATCTCAATGCGCATGAAATGGCGAGTAAAATGCACTATTAAACTTCTAGGGTAGGACAAACAGAGACCCGATTAGTTCATTTTATATTATGGTTAATTTAAGAATTCAGCAAAATTCTATCACATTTGTTCAATTTACGTCGTTCCTATTTCAGATAGCGTACTGGGCTAGGCGGCATCTTAAGGCGCGTGGAATGGCGAGTAAAATGCAGTACTAAACTTCTATGATAGGGCAATCGGAGTCCCGATTAGATCATTTTATATTTTGTTTAATATAAGATTTCAGGGAAATTCTATCACATTTGTTCAATTTACGTCGCTCCTATTTCAGATAGCGTATTGGGCTAAGCGGCATCTCAAAGCGCATGAAATGGCGAGTGAAGTGCACTGTTAAACTTCTAGGGTAAGGGAAAGAGAGACCCGATTAGAACATTTTATATTACGGTTAATATAAGAATTAAGCGTAATTCTATCACATTTGTTGAATTTACGTCACTCCTATTTCAGATAGCGTATTGGGCTAAGCGGCATCTCAAAACGCATGAAATGGCGAATACAATGCACTATTAATCTTCTCGGCTAGGGCGAACAGAAACCCGATTAGATCATTTTATATTATGGTTAATTTAAGAATTCAGGGAAATTCTATCAAATTTGTTCAATTTACGTCGCTCCTATTTCAGATAGCGTACTGGGCTAGTCGGCATCTTAAAGCGCGTGGAATGGCGAGTGAAAATCACTATTTAACTTCGATGAGAGGGCAATCAGGGACCCGATTAGATCATTTTATATTTGGGTTAATATAAGAATTCAGGGAAATTCTATCACATTTGTTCAATTTACGTCGCTCCTATTTCAGATAGTGTATTGGGCTAAGCGGCATCTCAATGCGCATGAAATGGCGAGTAAAATGCACTATTAAACTTCTAGGGTAGGACAAACAGAGACCCGATTAGATCATTTTATATTATGGTTAATTTAAGAATTCAGCAAAATTCTATCACATTTGTTCAATTTACGTCGCTCCTATTTCAGATAGCGTACTGGGCTAGGCGGCAACTTAAAGCGCGTGGAATGTCGAGTGAAATTCACTATTAGACTTCTATGATAGGGCAATCAGTGACCCGATTAGATCATTTTATGTTACAGTTAATTTAAGAATTCAGCGAAATTCTATGACATTTGTTCAATTTACGTCGCTCCTATTTCAGATAGCGTATTTGGATAAGCGGCATCTCAAAGCGCATGAAATGGCGAGTAAAATGCAATACTAAACTTCTAGGATAAGGCAAACTGAGACCCGATTAGGTCATTCTATATTACGGTTAATATAAGAATTAAGCGTAATTCTATCACATTTGTTCAACTTACGTCGCTCCTATTTCAGATAGCGTACTGGGCTAGGCGACATCTTAAAGCACGTGGAATGGCGAGTAAAATGCTCTACTAAACTTCTATGATAGGGCAATCAGAGCCCCAATTAGATCATTTTATATTTTGTTCAATATAAGATTTCAGGGAAATTCTATCACATTTGTTCAATTTACGTCGCTCCTATTTCAGATAGCGTATTGGGCTAAGCGGCATCTCAAAGCGCATGAAATGGCGAATAAAATGCACTATTAAAGTTCTATGATAGGGCGAACAGAGACCCGATTAGATCATTTTACATTAAGGTTAATATAAGAATTCAGCGAAATTCTATCACATTTGTTCAATTTACGTCGCTCATATTTCAGATAGCGTATTGGGCTAAGCGGCACCTCAAAGCGCATGAAATGGCGAGTAAAATGCATTATTAAACTTCTAGGGTAGGGCAATCAGAGACCCCATTAGATAATTTTATATTTTGGTTAATATAAGAATTCAGCGAAATTCTATCACATTTGTTCAATTTACGTCGCTCCTATTTCAGTTGGCGTACTGGGCTAGACGGCATCTTAAAGCGCGTGGAAGGGCGAGTAAAATGCACTATTAAAGTTCTATGATAGGGCGAACAGAGACCCGATGAGATCATTTTATGTTATGGTTAATTTAAGAATTCAGCGAAATTCTGTCACATTTGTTCAATTTACGTCGCTCCTATTTCAGATAGCTTATTGGGCTAGGCGGCATCTCAAAGCGCATGAAATGTCGAGTGAAATGCACTATTAAACTTCTAGGGTAGGGCGAACAGAGACTCGATTAGATCATTTTATATTATGGTTAATTTAAGAATTCAGCGAAATTCTATCACATTTGTTCAATTTACGTCGCTCCCATTTCAGATAGCGTATTGGGCTACGCGGCATCTTAAAGCGCGTGGAATGGCGAGTAAAATGCTCTACTAAACTTCTATGGTAGGGCAATCAGAGACCCGATTAGATCATTTTATATTTTGGTTAATATAAGGATTCAGCGAAATTCTATCACTTTTGTTCAACTTACGTCGCTCCTATTTCAGATAGCGTACTGGGCTATGCGGCATCTCAATGCGCATGAAATGGCGAGCAAAATCCACTATTAAACTTCTAGGGTATGGCAAACAGAGACCCGATTAGATCATATTACATTATGGTTAATAAAAGAATTAAGAGTAATTCTATCACATTTGTTCAATTTACGTCACTCCTATTTCTGATAGCCTACTGGGCTAGCCGGCACCTTAAAGCGCGTGGAATAGCGAGTAAAATGCACTATTAGCCTTCTATGGTAGGGCAATCAGAGACCCGATTAGATCATTTTATATTTTGGTTAATATAAGAATTCAGCGAAATCCTATCACGTTTGTTCAATTTACGTCGCTCCTATTCGAGATAGCGTATTGGGCTTAGCGGCATCTTAAAGCGCGTGGAATGGCGAGTAAAATGCTCTACTAAACTTCTATGGTAGGGCAATGAGAGACCCGACTAGATCATTTTATATTTTGGTTAATATAAGGATTCAGCGAAATTCTATCACTTTTGTTCAACTTACGTCGCTCCTATTTCAGATAGCGTACTGGGCTATGCGGCATCTCAATGCGCATGAAATGGCGAGCAAAATCCACTATTAAACTTCTAGGGTATGGCAAACAGAGACCCGATTAGATCATATTACATTATGGTTAATAAAAGAATTAAGAGTAATTCTATCACATTTGTTCAATTTACGTCACTCCTATTTCAGATAGCCTACTGGGCTAGCCGGCATCTTAAAGCGCGTGGAATAGCGAGTAAAATGCACTATTAGCCTTCTATGATAGGGCAATCAGAGACCCGATTAGATCATTTTATATTTTGGTTAATATAAGAATTCAGCGAAATCCTATCACGTTTGTTCAATTTACGTCGCTCCAATTCCAGATAGCGTATTGGGCTAAGCGGCATCTCAAAGCGCATGAAATGGCGAATAAAATGCACTATTAAACTTCTCGGCTAGGGCGAACAGAGACCCGATTAGATCATTTTATATTATGGTTAATTTAAGAATTCAGCAAAATTCTATTACATTTGTTCAATTTACGTCGTTCCTATTTCAGATAGCGTACTGGGCTATGCGGCATCTCAAAGCGCATGAAATGGCGAGTGAAATGCACTATTCAACTTCTAGGGTAGGGCGAACAGAGACCCGATTAGATCATTTTACATTAAGGTTAATATAAGAATTCAGGGAAATTCTATCACATTTGTTCAATTTACGTCGCTCCTATTTCAGATAGCGTATTGGGCTAAGCGGCATCTCAAAGCGCATGAAATGGCGAGTGAAGTGCACTGTTAAACTTCTAGGGTAAGGGAAAGAGAGACCCGATTAGAACATTTTATATTACGGTTAATATAAGAATTAAGCGTAATTCTATCACATTTGTTGAATTTACGTCACTCCTATTTCAGATAGCGTATTGGGCTAAGCGGCATCTCAAAGCGCATGAAATGGCGAATACAATGCACTATTAATCTTCTCGGCTAGGGCGAACAGAAACCCGATTAGATCATTTTATATTGTGGTTAATTTAAGAATTCAGGGAAATTCTATCAAATTTGTTCAATTTACGTCGCTCCTATTTCAGATAGCGTACTGGGCTAGTCGGCATCTTAAAGCGCGTGGAATGGCGAGTGAAATTCACTATTTAACTTCGATGATAGGGCAATCAGGGACCCGATTAGATCATTTTATATTTGAGTTAATATAAGAATTCAGGGAAATTCTATCACACTTGTTCAATTTACGTCCTTCCTATTTCAGATAGCGTACTGGGCTAGGCGGCATCTTAAAGCGCGTGGAATGGCGAGTAAAATACCCTATGAAACTTCTATGACAGGGCAATAAGCGACCCGATTAGATCATTTTATATTTTGGTTAATATAAGGGTTCAGCGAAATTCTATCACATTTGTTCAATTTACGTCGCTCCTATTTCAGATAGCGTACTGGGCTAGGCGTCATCTCAAAGCGCGTGGAATGGCGAGTAAAATGCACTATTAAACTTCTATGATAGGGCAATCAGAGACCCGATTAGATCATTTTATATTTTGGTTAATATAAGGATTCAGCGAAATTCTATCACATTTGTTCAATTTACGTCGCTCCTATTTCAGATAGCGTATTGGGCTAAGCGGCATCTCAAAGCGCATGAAATGGCGAGTGAAATGCACTGTCAAACTTCTAGGATAATTCAAACAGAGACCCGGTTAGATCATTTTATATTACGGTTAATATAAGAATTAAGCGTAATTCTATCACATTTGTTCAACTTACGTCGCTCCTATTTCAGATAGCGTACTGGGCTAGGCGACATCTTAAAGCACGTGGAATGGCGAGTAAAATGCTCTACTAAACTTCTATGATAGGGCAATCAGAGCCCCAATTAGATCATTTTATATTTTGTTCAATATAAGATTTCAGGGAAATTCTATCACATTTGTTCAATTTACGTCGCTCCTATTTCAGATAGCGTATTGGGCTAAGCGGCAACTCAAAGCGCATGAAATGGCGAATAAAATGCACCATTAAACTTCTAGGCTAGGGCGAACGGAGACCCGATTAGATCATTTTACATTATGGTCAATATATGAATTCAGCGAAATTCTATCACATTTGTTCAATTTACATCGCTCCTATTTCAGATAGCGTATTGGGCTAAGCGACATCTCAAAGCGTATGAAATGGCGAATAAAATGCACTATTAAAGTTCTATGATAGGGCGAACAGAGACCCGATTAGATCATTTTACATTAAGGTTAATATAAGAATTCAGCGAAATTCTATCACATTTGTTCAATTTACGTCGCTCATATTTCAGTTGGCGTACTGGGCTAGACGGCATCTTAAAGCGCGTGGAAGGGCGACTAAAATGCACTATTAAAGTTCTATGATAGGGCGAACAGGGACCCGATTAGATCATTTTATATTATGGTTAATTTAAGAATTCAGCGAAATTCTATCACATTCGTTCAATTTACGTCGCTTCTATTTCAGATAGCGTATTGGGCAAAGCGGCATCTCAAAGCGCATGAAATGACGAGTAAAATGCACTATTACACTTCTATGATAGGGCAATCAGAGACCCGATTAGATCATTTTATATTTTGGTTAATATAAGAATTCAGCGAAATTCTATCACATTTGTTCAATTTACGTCGCTCCTATTTCAGATAGCTTATTGGGCTAAGCGGCATCTCAAAGCGCATGAAATGTCGAGTGAAATGCACTATTAAACTTCTAGGGTAGGGCGAACAGAGACTCGATTAGATCATTTTATATTATGGTTAATTTAAGAATTCAGCGAAATTCTATCACATTTGTTCAATTTACGTCGCTCCCATTTCAGATAGCGTATTGGGACACGCGGCATCTTAAAGCGCGTGGAATGGCGAGTAAAATGCTCTACTAAACTTCTATGGTAGGGCAATCAGAGACCCGATTAGATCACTTTATATTTTGGTTAATATAAGGATTCAGCGAAATCCTATCACGTTTGTTCAATTTACGTCGCTCCTATTCCAGATAGCGTATTGGGCTTAGCGGCCTCTTAAAGCGCGTGGAATGGCGAGTAAAATGTTCTACTAAACTTCTATGGTAGGGCAATCAGAGACCCGATTAGATCATTTTATATTTTGTTTAATATAAGATTTCAGGGAAATTGTATCACATTTGTTCAATTTACGTCGCTCCTATTTCAGATAGCGTATTCGGCTAAGCGGCATCTCAAAGCGCATGAAGTGGCGAATAAAATTCACTATTAAACTTCTAGGCTAGGGCGAACAGAGACCCGATCAGATCATTTTACATTATGGTTAATAAAAGAATTCAGCGAAATTCTATCACATTTGTTCAACTTACGTCGCTCCTATTTCAGATAGCGTATTGAGCTAAGCGGCATCTCAAAGCGCATGAAATGGCGAGTGAAATGCACCATTAGACTTCTATGGTAAGGCGAACAGAGACCCGATTAGATCATTTTACATTAAGGTTAATATAAGAATTCACGGATATTCTATTACATTTGTTCAATTTACGTCACTCCTATTTCAGATAGCCTACTGGGCTAGCCGGCATCTTAAAGCGCGTGGAATGGCGAGTAAAATGCACTATTAATCTTCTATGATAGGGCAATCAGAGACCCGATTAGATCATTGTATATTATGGTTAATTTAAGAATTCAACGAAATTCTATCACATTTGTTCAATTTACGTCGTTCCTATTTCAGATAGCGTACTGGGCTATGAGGCATCTCAAAGCGCATGAAATGGCGAGTGAAATGCACTATTCAACTTCTAGGGTAGGGCGAACAGAGACCCGATTAGATCATTTACATTAAGGTTAATATAAGAATTCAGGGAAATTCTATCACATTTGTTCAATTTACGTCGCTCCTATTTCAGATAGCGTATTGGGCTAAGCGGCATCTCAAAGCGCATGAAATGGCGAGCAAAATCCACTATTAAACTTCTAGGGTATGGCAAACAGAGACCCGATTAGATCATTTTATATCATGGTTAATTTAAGAATTCAGCAAAATTCTATCACATTTGTTCAATTTACGTCGTTCCTATTTCAGATAGCGTACTGGGCTAGGCGGCATCTTAAAGCGCGTGGATTGGCGAGTAAAATGCACTATTAAACTTCTAGGGTAAGGCAATCAGAGACCCGATTAGATGATTTTATATTATGGTTAATTTAAGAATTCAGCAAAATTCTATTACATTTGTTCAATTTACGTCGTTCCTATTTCAGATAGCATACTGGGCTAGGCGGCATCTTAAAGCGCGTGGAATGGCGAGTAAAATGCACTATTAATCTTCTATGATAGGGCAATCAGAGACCCGATTAGATCATTTTATGTTTTGGTTAATATAAGAATTCAGCGTAATTCTATCGCATTTGTTCAATTTACGTCGCTCCTATATCAGATAGCATATTGGGCTAAGCGGCATCTCAAAGCGCATGAAATGGCGAGTAATATGCACTATTAAACTTCTAGGGTAAGGCAAACAGAGACCCGATTAGATCATTTTATATTACGGTTAATATAAGAATTCAGCGAAATTCTATCACATTTGTTCAATTTACGTCGCTCCTATTTCAGATAGCGTATTGGGCTAAGCGGCAACTTAAAGCGCGCGGAATGGCGAGTAAATGCACTATTAATCTTCTAGGGTAGGGCAAACAGAGACTCGATTAGATCATTTTATACTTTGGTTAATATAAGAATTCAGCGAAATTCTATCACATTTGTTCAATTTACGTCGCTCCTATTTCAGATAGCGTACTCGGATAGGCGGCATCTTAAAGAGCGTGGAGTGGCGAGTAAAATGTACTATTAAACTTCTATGATAGGGCAATCAGAGACCCGGTTAGATCATTTTATATTTTGGTTAACATAAGAATTCTGCGAAATTCTATCACATTTGTTCAATTTACGTCGCTCCTATTTCAGACAGCTAATTGGGCTAAGCGGCATCTCAAAGCGCATGAAATGACGAGTAAAATGCACTATTAAACTTCTAGGGTAGGGCAATCAGAGACCCGATTAGATCATTTTATATTATGGTTAATTTAAGAATTCAGCAAAATTCTATCACATTTGTTCAATTTACGTCCTTCCTATTTCAGATAGCATACTGGGCTGGGCGGCATCTTAAAGCGCGTGGAATGGCGAGTAAAATGCACTATTAATCTTCTATGATAGGGCAATCAGAGACCCGATTAGATCATTTTATATTTTGGTTAATATAAGAATTCAGCGAAATTCTATCACATTTGTTCAATTTGCGTCGCTCCTATTTCAGATAGCGTATTGGGCTAAGCGGCATCTCAAAGCGCATGAAATGACGAATAAAATGCACTATTAAGCTTGTGCGCGAGGGCGAACAGAGACCCGATTAGATGATTTAACATTATAGTAAATAAAAGAATTCAGCAAAATTCTATCACATTTGTTCAATTTACGTCGCTCCTATTTCAGATAGCGTACTGGGCTACGCGGTATCTTAAAGCGCGTGGAATGGCGAGTAAAATGCACTATTAAACTTCTAGGATAAGGCAAACGGAGACCCGATTAGACCATTTTATATTACGGTTAATATAAGAATTCAGCGTTATTCTATCACATTTGTTCAACTTACGTCGCTCCTATTTCAGAAGCGTACTCGGATAGGCGGCATCTTAAAGCGCGTGGAATGGCGAGTAAAATGCACTATTAAACTTCTCGGATAAGGTAAACAGAGACCCCATTAGATCATTTTATATTACAGTTAATATAAGAATTCAGCGTAATTCTGTCACATTTGTTCAAGTTACGTAGCTCCTATTTCAGATAGCGTACTGGGCTAGGCGGCAACTTAAGCCGCGTGGAATGGCGAGTAAAATGCACTATTAAACTTCTATGATAGGGCAATCAGAGACCCGATTAGTTCATTTTATATTTTGGTTAATATAAGAATCCAGCGATATTCTATCATATTTGTTCAATTTACGTCGCTCCTATTTCAGAAAGCGTATTGGGCTAAGCGGCATCTCAAAGCGCACGAAAGGGCGAGTAAAATGCACTATTAAACTTCTAGGGTGGGGCAAGTAGAGACCCGATCAGATCATTTTATATTACGGTTAATATGAGAAATCAGCGTAATTCTGTCACATTCGTTCAACTTACGTTGCTCCTATTTCAGATAGCGTACTGGGCTAGGCGGCATCTTAAAGCGCGTGGAATGGCGAGTAAAATGCACTATTAAGCTTCTATGATAGGGCAATCAGAGACCCGATCAGATCATTTTATACTTTGGTTAATATAAGAATTCAGCGAAATTCTATCACATTTGTTCAATTTACGTCGCTCCTATTTCAGATAGCTTATTGGGCTAAGCGGCATCTCTAAGCGCATGAAGTGGCGAGTAAAATGCACTATTAAACTTCTAGGGTAGGGCGAACAAAGACCCGATTAGATCATTTTACATAAGGTTAATATAAGAATTCAGCGAAATTCTATCACATTTGTTCAATTTACATCGCTCCTATTTCAGATAGCGACATGTGCTAAGCGGCATCTCAAAGCGCAAGAAATGTCGAGTAAAATGCACTATTAAACTTCTAGGGTAGGGCAAACAGAGACCCGATTAGATCATTTCATATTACGGTTAATATAAGAATTCAGCGTAATTCTGTGACATTTGTTCAACTTACGTAGCTCCTATTTCAGATAGCGTACTGGGCTAGGCGGCAACTTAAACCGCGTGGAATGGCGAGTAAAATGCACTATTAAACTTCTATGATAGGGCAATCAGAGACCCGATTAGTTCATTTTATATTTTGGTTAATATAAGAATCCAGCGAAATTCTATCACATTTGTTCAATTTACGTCGCTCCTATTTCAGATAGCGTATTGGGCTAAGCGGCATCTCAAAGCGCACGAAAGGGCGAGTAAAATGCACTATTAAACTTCTAGGGTGGGGCAAGCAGAGACCCGATCAGATCATTTTATATTACTGTTAATATAAGAATTCAGCGAAGTTCTATCACATTTGTTCAATTTACGTCGCTCCTATTTCAGATAGCTTATTGGGCTAAGCGGCAACTCAGAGCGCATGAAAGACGAGTGAAATTCACTGTTAAACTTCTAGGGTAGGGCGAACAAAGACCCAATTAGATCATTTTACATTAAGGCTAAAATAAGAATTCAGCGAAATTCTATCACATTTGTTCAATTTACGTAGCTCCTATTTCAGATAGCGTACTGGGCTAGGCGGCAACTTAAGCCGCGCGGAATGGCGAGTAAAATGCACTATTAAACTTCTATGATAGGGCAATCAGAGACCCGATTAGTTCATTTTATATTTTGGTTAATATAAGAATCCAGCGATATTCTATCATATTTGTTCAATTTACGTCGCTCCTATTTCAGAAAGCGTATTGGGCTAAGCGGCATCTCAAAGCGCACGAAAGGGCGAGTAAAATGCACTATTAAACTTCTAGGGTGGGGCAAGCAGAGACCCGATCAGATAATTTTATCTTACGGTTAATATGAGAAATCAGCGTAATTCTGTCACATTCGTTCAACTTACGTTGCTCCTATTTCAGATAGCGTACTGGGCTAGGCGGCATCTTAAAGCGCGTGGAATGGCGAGTAAAATGCACTATTAAACATCTATGATAGGGCAATCAGAGACCCGATTAGATCATTTTATATTTTGGTTAATATAAGAATTCAGCGAAATTCTATCACATTTGTTCAATTTACGTCGCTCCTATTTCAGATAGCGTATTGGGCTAAGCGGCATCTCAAAGCACATGGAATGGCGAGTGAAATGCACTATTAAACTTCTAGGGTAGGGCGAACAGAGACCCGAATAGATCATTTTATATTACGGTTAATATAAGAATTCAGCGTAATTCTATCACATTTGTTCAACTAACGTCGCTCCTATTTCAGATAGCGTACTGCGCTAGGCGGCATCTTAAAGCGCGTGGAAGGGCGAGTAAAATGCACTATTAAACTTCTCGGGTAATGCAAACAGAGACCCGATTAGATCATTTTATATTACGGTTAATATAAGATTTCAGGGAAATTCTATCACATTTGTTCAATTTACGTCGCTCCTATTTCAGATAGCGTACTGGGCTAGGCGGCATCTCAAAGCGTATGAAATGTCGAGTAAAATGCTCTATTAAACTTCTAGGGTAGGGCAAACAGAGACCCGATTAGGTCATTTCATATTATGGTTAATTTAAGAATTCAGCGAAATTCTATCACATTTGTTCAAGTTACATCGCTCCTATTTCAGATAGCTTATTGGGCTAAGCGGCATCTCAAAGCGCATCAAATGGCGAGTAAAATCCACTATTAAACTTCTAGGATAAGGCAAACAGAGACCCGATTAGATCATTTTATATTACGGTTAATATAAGAATTCAGCGTAATTCTGTCACATTTGTTCAAGTTACGTAGCTCCTATTTCAGATAGCGTACTGAGCTAGGCGGCAGCTTAAACCGCGTGGAATGGCGAGTAAAATGCACTATTAAACTTCTAGGGTAGGGCAAACAGAGACCCCATTAGATCATTTTATATTATGGTTAATTTAAGAATTCAGCGAAATTCTATCACATTTGTTCAATTTACGTCGCTCCTATTTCAGATAGCGTATTGGGCTAAGCGGCATCTCACAGCGCACGAAAGGGCGAGTAAAATGCACTATTAAGCTTCTAGGGTTGGGCACATAGAGACCCGATTAGATCATTTTATATTATGGTTAATTTAAGAATTCAGCGAAATCCTATCACATTTGTTCATTTTACGTCGCTTATATTTCCGATAGCGTATTGGGCTAAGCGGCATCTCAAAGCGCATGAAATGACGAGTAAAATGCACTATTAAACTTCTAGGGCAGGGCGAACAGAGACCCGATTAGATCATTTTACATTAAGGTTAATGTAAGTATTCAGGGAACTTCTATCACATTTGTTCAATTTACGTCGCTCCTATTTCAGACAGCTAATTGGGCTAAGCGGCATCTCAAAGCGCATGAAATGACGAGTAAAATGCACTATTAAACTTCTAGGGTAGGGCAATCAGAGACCCGATTAGATCATTTTATATTATGGTTAATTTAAGAATTCAGCAAAATTCTATCACATTTGTTCAATTTACGTCCTTCCTATTTCAGATAGCATACTGGGCTGGGCGGCATCTTAAAGCGCGTGGAATGGCGAGTAAAATGCACTATTAATCTTCTATGATAGGGCAATCAGAGACCCGATTAGATCATTTTATATTTTGGTTAATATAAGAATTCAGCGAAATTCTATCACATTTGTTCAATTTGCGTCGCTCCTATTTCAGATAGCGTATTGGGCTAAGCGGCATCTCAAAGCGCATGAAATGACGAATAAAATGCACTATTAAGCTTGTGCGCGAGGGCGAACAGAGACCCGATTAGATGATTTAACATTATAGTAAATAAAAGAATTCAGCAAAATTCTATCACATTTGTTCAATTTACGTCGCTCCTATTTCAGATAGCGTACTGGGCTACGCGGTATCTTAAAGCGCGTGGAATGGCGAGTAAAATGCACTATTAAACTTCTAGGATAAGGCAAACGGAGACCCGATTAGACCATTTTATATTACGGTTAATATAAGAATTCAGCGTTATTCTATCACATTTGTTCAACTTACGTCGCTCCTATTTCAGAAAGCGTACTCGGATAGGCGGCATCTTAAAGCGCGTGGAATGGCGAGTAAAATGCACTATTAAACATCTATGATAGGGCAATCAGAGACCCGATTAGATCATTTTATATTTTGATTAATATAAGAATTCAGCGAAATTCTATCACATTTGTTCAATTTACGTCGCTCCTATTTCAGATAGCGTATTGGGCTAAGCGGCATCTCAAAGCACATGGAATGGCGAGTGAAATGCACTATTAAACTTCTAGGGTAGGGCGAACAGAGACCCGAATAGATCATTTTATATTACGGTTAATATAAGAATTCAGCGTAATTCTATCACATTTGTTCAACTAACGTCGCTCCTATTTCAGATAGCGTACTGCGCTAGGCGGCATCTTAAAGCGCGTGGAAGGGCGAGTAAAATGCACTATTAAACTTCTCGGGTAATGCAAACAGAGACCCGATTAGATCATTTTATATTACGGTTAATATAAGATTTCAGGGAAATTCTATCACATTTGTTCAATTTACGTCGCTCCTATTTCAGATAGCGTACTGGGCTAGGCGGCATCTCAAAGCGTATGAAATGACGAGTAAAATGCTCTATTAAACTTCTAGGGTAGGGCAAACACAGACCCGATTAGGTCATTTCATATTATGGTTAATTTAAGAATTCAGCGAAATTCTATCACATTTGTTCAAGTTACATCGCTCCTATTTCAGATAGCTTATTGGGCTAAGCGGCATCTCAAAGCGCATGAAATGGCGAGTAAAATCCACTATTAAACTTCTAGGATAAGGCAAACAGAGACCCGATTAGATCATTTTATATTACGGTTAATATAAGAATTCAGCGTAATTCTGTCACATTTGTTCAAGTTACGTAGCTCCTATTTCAGATAGCGTACTGGGCTAGGCGGCAGCTTAAACCGCGTGGAATGGCGAGTAAAATGCACTATTAAACTTCTAGGGTAGGGCAAACAGAGACCCCATTAGATCATTTTATATTATGGTTAATTTAAGAATTCAGCGAAATTCTATCACATTTGTTCAATTTACGTCGCTCCTATTTCAGATAGCGTATTGGGCGGCGCGGTATCTTAAAGCGCGTGGAATGGCGAGTAAAATGCACTATTAAACTTCTAGGATAAGGCAAACGGAGACCCGATTAGACCATTTTATATTACGGTTAATATAAGAATTCAGCGTTATTCTATCACATTTGTTCAACTTACGTCGCTCCTATTTCAGAAAGCGTACTCGGATAGGCGGCATCTTAAAGCGCGTGGAATGGCGAGTAAAATGCACTATTAAACTTCTCGGGTAATGCAAACAGAGACCCGATTAGATCATTTTATATTACGGTTAATATAAGATTTCAGGGAAATTCTATCACATTTGTACAATTTACGTCGCTCCTATTTCAGATAGCGTACTGGGCTAGGCTGCATCTCAAAGCGTATGAAATGACGAGTAAAATGCTCTATTAAACTTCTAGGGTAGGGCAAACAGAGACCCGATTAGGTCATTTCATATTATGGTTAATTTAAGAATTCAGCGAAATTCTATCACATTTGTTCAAGTTACATCGCTCCTATTTCAGATAGCTTATTGGGCTAAGCGGCATCTCAAAGCGCATGAAATGGCGAGTAAAATCCACTATTAAACTTCTAGGATAAGGCAAACAGAGACCCGATTAGATCATTTTATATTACGGTTAATATAAGAATTCAGCGTAATTCTGTCACATTTGTTCAAGTTACGTAGCTCCTATTTCAGATAGCGTACTGGGCTAGGCGGCAGCTTAAACCGCGTGGAATGGCGAGTAAAATGCACTATTAAACTTCTAGGGTTGGGCAAACAGAGACCCCATTAGATCATTTTATATTATGGTTAATTTAAGAATTCAGCGAAATTCTATCACATTTGTTCAATTTACGTCGCTCCTATTTCAGATAGCGTATTGGGCTAAGCGGCATCTCACAGCGCACGAAAGGGCGAGTAAAATGCACTATTAAGCTTCTAGGGTTGGGCACATAGAGACCCGATTAGATCATTTTATATTATGGTTAATTTAAGAATTCAGCGAAATCCTATCACATTTGTTCATTTTACGTCGCTTATATTTCCGATAGCGTATTGGGCTAAGCGGCATCTCAAAGCGCATGAAATGACGAGTAAAATGCACTATTAAACTTCTAGGGCAGGGCGAACAGAGACCCGATTAGATCATTTTACATTAAGGTTAATGTAAGTATTCAGGGAACTTCTATCACATTTGTTCAATTTACGTCGCTCCTATTTCAGACAGCTAATTGGGCTAAGCGGCATCTCAAAGCGCATGAAATGATGAGTAAAATGCACTATTAAACTTCTAGGGTAGGGCAATCAGAGACCCGATTAGATCATTTTATATTATGGTTAATTTAAGAATTCAGCAAAATTCTATCACATTTGTTCAATTTACGTCCTTCCTATTTCAGATAGCATACTGGGCTGGGCGGCATCTTAAAGCGCGTGGAATGGCGAGTAAAATGCACTATTAATCTTCTATGATAGGGCAATCAGAGACCCGATTAGATCATTTTATATTTTGGTTAATATAAGAATTCAGCGAAATTCTATCACATTTGTTCAATTTGCGTCGCTCCTATTTCAGATAGCGTATTGGGCTAAGCGGCATCTCAAAGCGCATGAAATGACGAATAAAATGCACTATTAAGCTTGTGCGCGAGGGCGAACAGAGACCCGATTAGATGATTTAACATTATAGTAAATAAAAGAATTCAGCAAAATTCTATCACATTTGTTCAATTTACGTCGCTCCTATTTCAGATAGCGTACTGGGCTACGCGGTATCTTAAAGCGCGTGGAATGGCGAGTAAAATGCACTATTAAACTTCTAGGATAAGGCAAACGGAGACCCCATTAGATCATTTTATATTACAGTTAATATAAGAATTCAGCGTAATTCTGTCACATTTGTTCAAGTTACGTAGCTCCTATTTCAGATAGCGTACTGGGCTAGGCGGCAACTTAAGCCGCGTGGAATGGCGAGTAAAATGCACTATTAAACTTCTATGATAGGGCAATCAGAGACCCGATTAGTTCATTTTATATTTTGGTTAATATAAGAATCCAGCGATATTCTATCATATTTGTTCAATTTACGTCGCTCCTATTTCAGAAAGCGTATTGGGCTAAGCGGCATCTCAAAGCGCACGAAAGGGCGAGTAAAATGCACTATTAAACTTCTAGGGTGGGGCAAGTAGAGACCCGATCAGATCATTTTATATTACGGTTAATATGAGAAATCAGCGTAATTCTGTCACATTCGTTCAACTTACGTTGCTCCTATTTCAGATAGCGTACTGGGCTAGGCGGCATCTTAAAGCGCGTGGAATGGCGAGTAAAATGCACTATTAAGCTTCTATGATAGGGCAATCAGAGACCCGATCAGATCATTTTATACTTTGGTTAATATAAGAATTCAGCGAAATTCTATCACATTTGTTCAATTTACGTCGCTCCTATTTCAGATAGCTTATTGGGCTAAGCGGCATCTCTAAGCGCATGAAGTGGCGAGTAAAATGCACTATTAAACTTCTAGGGTAGGGCGAACAAAGACCCGATTAGATCATTTTACATTAAGGTTAATATAAGAATTCAGCGAAATTCTATCACATTTGTTCAATTTACATCGCTCCTATTTCAGATAGCGACTTGTGCTAAGCGGCATCTCAAAGCGCAAGAAATGTCGAGTAAAATGCACTATTAAACTTCTAGGGTAGGGCAAACAGAGACCCGATTAGATCATTTCATATTACGGTTAATATAAGAATTCAGCGTAATTCTGTGACATTTGTTCAACTTACGTAGCTCCTATTTCAGATAGCGTACTGGGCTAGGCGGCAACTTAAACCGCGTGGAATGGCGAGTAAAATGCACTATTAAACTTCTATGATAGGGCAATCAGAGACCCGATTAGTTCATTTTATATTTTGGTTAATATAAGAATCCAGCGAAATTCTATCACATTTGTTCAATTTACGTCGCTCCTATTTCAGATAGCGTATTGGGCTAAGCGGCATCTCAAAGCGCACGAAAGGGCGAGTAAAATGCACTATTAAACTTCTAGGGTGGGGCAAGCAGAGACCCGATCAGATCATTTTATATTACTGTTAATATAAGAATTCAGCGAAGTTCTATCACATTTGTTCAATTTACGTCGCTCCTATTTCAGATAGCTTATTGGGCTAAGCGGCAACTCAGAGCGCATGAAAGACGAGTGAAATTCACTGTTAAACTTCTAGGGTAGGGCGAACAAAGACCCAATTAGATCATTTTACATTAAGGTTAAAATAAGAATTCAGCGAAATTCTATCACATTTGTTCAATTTACGTCGCTCCTATTTCAGATAGCGTATTGGGCTAAGCTGCATCTCAAAGCGCAAGAAATGGCTCGTAAAATGCACTATTAAACTTCTAGGGTAGGGCAAACAGAGACCGGATTAGATCATTTTATATTTTGGTTAATATAAGAATTCAGAGAAATTCTATCACATTTGTTCAATTTACGTCGCTCCTATTTCAGATAGCGTATTGGGCTAAGAGGCATCTCAAAGCGCATGAAATGGCGAGTAAAATGCACTATTAAACTTCTAGGATAAGGCAAACAGAGACCCGATTAGATCATTTTATATTACGGTTAATATAAGAAATCAGCGTAATTCTGTCACATTCGTTCAACTTACGTTGCTCCTATTTCAGATAGCGTACTGGGCTAGGCGGCATCTTAAAGCGCGTGGAATGGCGAGTAAAATGCACTATTAAACTTCTATGATAGGGCAATCAGAGACCCGATCAGATCATTTTATATTTTGGTTAATATAAGAATTCAGCAAAATTCTATCACATTTGTTCAATATAAGTCGCTCCAATTTCAGAGAGCTTATTGGGCTAAGCGGCATCGCAAAGCGCATGAACTGACGAGTGAAATGCACTATTAAACTTCTTGGGTAGGGCGAACAAAGACCCGATTAGATCATTTTACATTAAGGTTAATATAAGAATTCAGCGAAATTCTATCACATTTGTTTAATTTACGTCGCTCCTATTTCAGATAGCGTATTGGGCTAAGCGGCATCTCAAAGCGCATGAAATGGCGAGTAAAATGCACTATTAAACTTCTAGGGTAGGGCAATCAGAGACCCGATTAGATCATTTTATATTTTTTATAATATAAGAATTCAGCGAAATTCTATCACATTTGTTCAATTTACGTCGCTCCTATTTCAGATAGCGTATTGGGCTAAGCGGCATCTCAAAGCGCATGAAATGGGGAGTAAAATGCACTATTAAACTTCTAGGGTAGGGCAATCAGAGACCCGATTAGATCATTTTATATTTTGGTTAATATAAGAATTCAGCGAAATTCTATCACATTTGTTCAATTTACGTCGCTCCTATTTCAGATAGCGTATTGGGCTAAGCGGCATCTCAAAGCGCATGAAATGACGATTAAAATGCACTATTAAGCTTGTGCGCGAGGGCGAACAGAGACCCGATTAGATGATTTAACATTATAGTAAATAAAAGAATTCAGCAAAATTCTATCACATTTGTTCAATTTACGTCGCTCCTATTTCAGATAGCGTACTGGGCTACGCGGTATCTTAAAGCGCGTGGAATGGCGAGTAAAATGCACTATTAAACTTCTAGGATAAGGCAAACGGAGACCCGATTAGACCATTTTATATTACGGTTAATATAAGAATTCAGCGTTATTCTATCACATTTGTTCAACTTACGTCGCTCCTATTTCAGAAAGCGTACTCGGATAGGCGGCATCTTAAAGCGCGTGGAATGGCGAGTAAAATGCACTATTAAACTTCTCGGATAAGGCAAACAGAGACCCGATTAGATCATTTTATATTACAGTTAATATAAGAATTCAGCGTAATTCTGTCACATTTGTTCAAGTTACGTAGCTCCTATTTCAGATAGCGTACTGGGCTAGGCGGCAACTTAAGCCGCGTGGAATGGCGAGTAAAATGCACTATTAAACTTCTATGATAGGGCAATCAGAGACCCGATTAGTTCATTTTATATTTTGGTTAATATAAGAATCCAGCGATATTCTATCATATTTGTTCAATTTACGTCGCTCCTATTTCAGAAAGCGTATTGGGCTAAGCGGCATCTCAAAGCGCACGAAAGGGCGAGTAAAATGCACTATTAAACTTCTAGGGTGGGGCAAGCAGAGACCCGATCAGATCATTTTATATTACGGTTAATATGAGAAATCAGCGTAATTCTGTCACATTCGTTCAACTTACGTTGCTCCTATTTCAGATAGCGTACTGGGCTAGGCGGCATCTTAAAGCGCGTGGAATGGCGAGTAAAATGCACTATTAAACTTCTATGATAGGGCAATCAGAGACCCGATCAGATCATTTTATATTTTGGTTAATATAAGAATTCAGCGAAATTCTATCACATTTGTTCAATTTACATCGCTCCTATTTCAGATAGCGACTTGTGCTAAGCGGCATTTCAAAGCGCAAGAAATGTCGAGTACAATGCACTATTAAACTTCTAGGGTAGGGCAAACAGAGACCCGATTAGATCATTTTATATTACGGTTAATATAAGAATTCAGCGTAATTCTGTGACATTTGTTCAACTTACGTAGCTCCTATTTCAGATAGCGTACTGGGCTAGGCGGCAACTTAAACCGCGTGGAATGGCGAGTAAAATGCACTATTAAACTTCTATGATAGGGCAATCAGAGACCCGATTAGTTCATTTTATATTTTGGTTAATATAAGAATCCAGCGAAATTCTATCACATTTGTTCAATTTACGTCGCTCCTATTTCAGATAGCGTATTGGGCTAAGCGGCATCTCAAAGCGCACGAAAGGGCGAGTAAAATGCACTATTAAACTTCTAGGGTGGGGCAAGCAGAGACCCGATCAGATCATTTTATATTACTGTTAATATAAGAATTCAGCGAAATTCTATCACATTTGTTCAATTTACGTCGCTCCTATTTCAGATAGCTTATTGGGCTAAGCGGCAACTCAGAGCGCATGAAAGACGAGTGAAATTCACTGTTAAACTTCTAGGGTAGGGCGAACAAAGACCCAATTAGATCATTTTACATTAAGGTTAAAATAAGAATTCAGCGAAATTCTATCACATTTGTTCAATTTGCGTCGCTCCTATTTCAGATAGCGTATTGGGCTAAGCTGCATCTCAAAGCGCAAGAAATGGCTCGTAAAATGCACTATTAAACTTCTAGGGTAGGGCAAACAGAGACCGGATTAGATCATTTTATATTTTGGTTAATATAAGAATTCAGAGAAATTCTATCACATTTGTTCAATTTACGTCGCTCCTATTTCAGATAGCGTATTGGGCTAAGAGGCATCTCAAAGCGCATGAAATGGCGAGTAAAATGCACTATTAAACTTCTAGGATAAGGCAAACAGAGACCCGATTAGATCATTTTATATTACGGTTAATATAAGAAATCAGCGTAATTCTGTCACATTCGTTCAACTTACGTTGCTCCTATTTCAGATAGCGTACTGGGCTAGGCGGCATCTTAAAGCGCGTGGAATGGCGAGTAAAATGCACTATTAAACTTCTATGATAGGGCAATCAGAGTCCCGATCAGATCATTTTATATTTTGGTTAATATAAGAATTCAGCGAAATTCTATCACATTTGTTCAATATACGTCGCTCCAATTTCAGATAGCTTATTGGGTTAAGCGGCATCGCAAAGCGCATGAACTGACGAGTGAAATGCACTATTAAACTTCTTGGGTAGGGCGAACAAAGACCCGATTAGATCATTTTACATTAAGGTTAATATAAGAATTCAGCGAAATTCTATCACATTTGTTCAATTTACATCGCTCCTTTTTCAGATAGCGACTTGTGCTAAGCGGCATCTCAAAGCGCAAGAAATGGCGAGTAAAATGCACTATTAAACTTCTAGGGTAGGGCAAACAGAGACCCGATTAGGTCATTTCATATTATGGTTAATTTAAGAATTCAGCGAAATTCTATCACATTTGTTTAATTTACGTCGCTCCTATTTCAGATAGCGTATTGGGCTAAGCGGCATCTCAAAGCGCATGAAATGGCGAGTAAAATGCACTATTAAACTTCTAGGGTAGGGCAATCAGAGACCCGATTAGATCATTTTATATTTTTTATAATATAAGAATTCAGCGAAATTCTATCACATTTGTTCAATTTACGTCGCTCCTATTTCAGATAGCGTATTGGGCTAAGCTGCATCTCAAAGCGCAAGAAATGGCTCGTAAAATGCACTATTAAACTTCTAGGGTAGGGCAAACAGAGACCGGATTAGATCATTTTATATTTTGGTTAATATAAGAAATCAGCGTAATTCTGTCACATTCGTTCAACTTACGTAGCTCCTATTTCAGATAGCGTATTGGGCTAAGCGGCATCTCAAAGCGCATGAAATGGCGAGTAAAATGCACTATTAAACTTCTAGGGTAGGGCAATGAGAGACCCGATTAGATCATTTTATATTTTGGTTAATATAAGAATTCAGCGAAATTCTATCACATTTGTTCAATTTACGTCGCTCCTATTTCAGATAGCGTATTGGGCTAAGCGGCATCTCAAAGCGCATGAAATGGCGAGTAAAATGCACTATTAAACTTCTAGGGTAGGGCAATCAGAGACCCGATAAGATCATTTTATATTTTGGTTAATATAAGTATTCAGCGAAATTCTATCACATTTGTTCAATTTACGTCGCTCCTATTTCACATAGCGTATTGGGCTAAGCGGCACCTCAAAGCGCATGAAATGGCGAGTAAAATGCACTCTTGAACTTCTAGGATAAGGCAAACAGAGACCCGATTAGATCATTTTATATTACGGTTAACATAAGAATGCAGCGTAATTCTGTGACATTTGTTCAACTTACGTAGCTCCTATTTCAGATAGCGTACTGGGCTAGGCGGCAACTTAAAGCGCGTGGAATGGCGAGTAAAATGCACTATTAAACTTCTATGATAGGGCAATCAGAGACGCGATTAGATCATTTTATATTTTGGTTAATATAAGAATTCAGCGAAATTCTATCACATTTGTTCAATATACGTCGCTCCAATTTCAGATAGCTTATTGGGCTAAGCGGCATCGCAAAGCGCATGAACTGACGAGTGAAATGCACTATTAAACTTCTTGGGTAGGGCGAACAAAGACCCGATTAGATCATTTTACATTAAGGTTAATATAAGAATTCAGCGAAATTCTATCACATTTGTTCAATTTACGTCGCTCCTATTTCAGATAGCGTATTGGGCTAAGCTGCATCTCAAAGCGCAAGAAATGGCTCGTAAAATGCACTATTAAACTTCTAGGGTAGGGCAAACAGAGACCGGATTAGATCATTTTATATTTTGGTTAATATAAGAAATCAGCGTAATTCTGTCACATTCGTTCAACTTACGTAGCTCCTATTTCAGATAGCGTATTGGGCTAAGCGGCATCTCAAAGCGCATGAAATGGCGAGTAAAATGCACTATTAAACTTCTAGGGTAGGGCAATGAGAGACCCGATTAGATCATTTTATATTTTGGTTAATATAAGAATTCAGCGAAATTCTATCACATTTGTTCAATTTACGTCGCTCCTATTTCAGATAGCGTATTGGGCTAAGCGGCATCTCAAAGCGCATGAAATGGCGAGTAAAATGCACTATTAAACTTCTAGGGTAGGGCAATCAGAGACCCGATAAGATCATTTTATATTTTGGTTAATATAAGTATTCAGCGAAATTCTATCACATTTGTTCAATTTACGTCGCTCCTATTTCACATAGCGTATTGGGCTAAGCGGCACCTCAAAGCGCATGAAATGGCGAGTAAAATGCACTCTTGAACTTCTAGGATAAGGCAAACAGAGACCCGATTAGATCATTTTATATTACGGTTAACATAAGAATGCAGCGTAATTCTGTGACATTTGTTCAACTTACGTAGCTCCTATTTCAGATAGCGTACTGGGCTAGGCGGCAACTTAAAGCGCGTGGAATGGCGAGTAAAATGCACTATTAAACTTCTATGATAGGGCAATCAGAGACGCGATTAGATCATTTTATATTTTGGTTAATATGAGAATCCAGCGAAATTCTATCACATTTGTTCAATATACGTCGCTCCAATTTCAGATAGCTTATTGGGCTAAGCGGCATCGCAAAGCGCATGAACTGACGAGTGAAATGCACTATTAAACTTCTTGGGTAGGGCGAACAAAGACCCGATTAGATCATTTTACATTAAGGTTAATATAAGAATTCAGCGAAATTCTATCACATTTGTTCAATTTACGTCGCTCCTATTTCAGATAGCGTATTGGGCTAAGCTGCATCTCAAAGCGCAAGAAATGGCTCGTAAAATGCACTATTAAACTTCTAGGGTAGGGCAAACAGAGACCGGATTAGATCATTTTATATTTTGGTTAATATAAGAAATCAGCGTAATTCTGTCACATTCGTTCAACTTACGTAGCTCCTATTTCAGATAGCGTATTGGGCTAAGCGGCATCTCAAAGCGCATGAAATGGCGAGTAAAATGCACTATTAAACTTCTAGGGTAGGGCAATGAGAGACCCGATTATATCATTTTATATTTTGGTTAATATAAGAATTCAGCGAAATTCTATCACATTTGTTCAATTTACGTCGCTCCTATTTCAGATAGCGTATTGGGCTAAGCGGCATCTCAAAGCGCATGAAATGGCGAGTAAAATGCACTATTAAACTTCTAGGGTAGGGCAATCAGAGACCCGATAAGATCATTTTATATTTTGGTTAATATAAGTATTCAGCGAAATTCTATCACATTTGTTCAATTTACGTCGCTCCTATTTCACATAGCGTATTGGGCTAAGCGGCACCTCAAAGCGCATGAAATGGCGAGTAAAATGCACTCTTGAACTTCTAGGATAAGGCAAACAGAGACCCGATTAGATCATTTTATATTACGGTTAACATAAGAATGCAGCGTAATTCTGTGACATTTGTTCAACTTACGTAGCTCCTATTTCAGATAGCGTACTGGGCTAGGCGGCAACTTAAAGCGCGTGGAATGGCGAGTAAAATGCACTATTAAACTTCTATGATAGGGCAATCAGAGACGCGATTAGATCATTTTATATTTTGGTTAATATGAGAATCCAGCGAAATTCTATCACATTTGTTCAATTTACGTCGCTCCTATTTCAGATAGCGTATTGGGCTAAGCGGCATCTCAAAGCGCATGAAATGGCGAGTAAAATGCACTATTAAACTTCTAGGGTAGGGCAATCAGAGACCCGATTAGAACATTTTATATTTTGGTTAATATAAGAATTCAGCGAAATTCTATCACATTTGTTCAATTTACGTCGCTCCTATTTCAGATAGCGTATTGGGCTAAGCGGCATCTCAAAGCGCATGAAATGGCGAGTAAAATGCACTCTTAAACTTCTAGGATAAGGCAAACAGAGACCCGATTAGATCATTTTATATTACGGTTAACATAAGAATGCAGCGTAATTCTTCGACATTTGTTCAACTTACGTAGCTCCTATTTCAGATAGCGTACTGGGCTAGGCGGCAACTTAAAGCGCGTGGAATGGCGAGTAAAATGCACTATTAAACTTCTATGATAGGGCAATCAGAGACGCGATTAGATCATTTTATATTTTGGTTAATATAAGAATCCAGCGAAATTCTATCACATTTGTTCAATTTACGTCGCTCCTATTTCAGATAGCGTATTGGGCTAAGCGGCATCTCACAGCGCACGAAAGGGAGAGTAAATTGCACTATTAAACTTCTAGGGTAGGGCAATCAGAGACCCGATAAGATCATTTCATATTTTGGTTAATATAGGAATTCAGCGAAATTCTATCACATTTGTTCAATTTACGTCGCTCCTATTTCAGATAGCGTATTGGGCTAAGCTGCATCTCAAAGCGCAAGAAATGGCTCGTAAAATGCACTATTAAACTTCTAGGGTAGGGCAAACAGAGACCGGATTAGATCATTTCATATTTTGGTTAATATAAGAATTCAGCGAAATTCTATCACATTTGTTCAATTTACGTCGCTCCTATTTCAGATAGCGTATTGGGCTAAGAGGCATCTCAAAGCGCATGAAATGGTTAGTAAAATGCACTATTAAACTTCTAGGATAAGGCAAACAGAGACCCGATTAGATCATTTTATATTACGGTTAATATAAGAAATCAGCGTAATTCTGTCACATTCGTTCAACTTACGTAGCTCCTATTTCAGATAGCGTACTGGGCTAGGCGGCATCTTAAAGCGCGTGGAATGGCGAGTAAAATGCACTATTAAACTTCTATGATAGGGCAATCAGAGACCCGATTAGATCATTTTATATTTTCGTTAATATAAGAATTCAGCAAAATTCTATCACATTTGTTCAATATACGTCGCTCCAATTTCAGATAGCTTATTGGGCTAAGCGGCATCGCAAAGCGCATGAAATGACGAGTGAAATGCACTATTAAACTTCTTGGATAGTGCGAACAAAGACCCGATTAGATCATTTTACATTAAGGTTAATATAAGAATTCAGCGAAATTCTATCACATTTGTTCAATTTACATCGCTCCTATTTCAGATAGCGACTTGTGCTAAGTGGCATCTCAAAGCGCAAGAAATGGCGAGTAAAATGCACTATTAAACTTCTAGGGTAGGGCAAACAGAGACCCCATTAGATCATTTTATATTATGGTTAATATAAGAATTCAGCGAAGTTCTATCACATTTGTTTAATTTACGTCGCTCCTATTTCAGATAGCGTATTGGGCTAAGCGGCATCTCAAAGAGCATGAAATGGCGAGTAAAATGCACTATTAAACTTCTAGGGTAGGGCAATCAGAGACCCGATTAGATCATTTTATATTTTGGTTAATATAAGAATTCAGCGAAATTCTATCACATTTGTTCAATTTACGTCGCTCCTATTTCAGATAGCGTACTGGGCTAAGCGGCATCTCAAAGCGCATGAAATGGCGAGTAAAATGCACTATTAAACTTCTAGGATAAGGCAAACGGAGACCCGATTAGATCATTTTATATTTTGGTTAATAAATGAATTCATCGAAATTCTATCACATTTGTTCAATTTACATCGCTCCTATTTCAGATAGCGTACTGGGCTAAGCGGCATCTCAAAGCGCATGAAATGGCGAGTAAAATGCACTATTAAACTTCTAGGGTAAGGCAAACGGAGACCCGATTAGATCATTTTATGTTACGGTTAATATAAGAATTCAGCGTAATTTTGTGACATTTGTTCAACTTACGTAGCTCCTATTTCAGATAGCGTGCTGGGCTTGGCGGCAACGTAAAGCGCGTGGAATGGCGAGTAAAATGCACTGTTAAACTTCTATGATAGGGCAATCAGAGACCCGATTAGATCATTTTATATTTTGGTTAATATAAGAATTCAGCGAAATTCTATCACATTTGTTCAATTTACGTCGCTCCTATCTCAGATAGCTTATTGGGCTAAGCGGCATCGCAAAGCGCATGAATTGACGAGTAAAATGCACTATTAAATTTCTAGGATAAGGCAAACAGAGACCCGATTAGATCATTTTATATTACGGTTAACATAAGAATGCAGCGTAATTCTGTGACATTTGTTCAACTTACGTAGCTCCTATTTCAGATAGCGTACTGGGCTAGGCGGCAACTTAAAGCGCGTGGAATGGCGAGTAAAATGCACTATTAAACTTCTATGATAGGGCAATCAGAGACGCGATTAGATCATTTTATATTTTGGTTAATATAAGAATCCAGCGAAATTCTATCACATTTGTTCAATTTACGTCGCTCCTATTTCAGATAGCGTATTGGGCTAAGCGGCACCTCAAAGCGCATGAAATGGCGAGTAAAATGCACTCTTGAACTTCTAGGATAAGGCAAACAGAGACCCGATTAGATCATTTTATATTTTGGTTAATATAAGAATTCAGCGAAATTCTGTGACATTTGTTCAACTTACGTAGCTCCTATTTCAGATAGCGTACTGGGCTAGGCGGCAACTTAAAGCGCGTGGAATGGCGAGTAAAATGCACTATTAAACTTCTATGATAGGGCAATCAGAGACGCGATTAGATCATTTTATATTTTGGTTAATATGAGAATCCAGCGAAATTCTATCACATTTGTTCAATTTACGTCGCTCCTATTTCAGATAGCGTATTGGGCTAAGCGGCATCTCAAAGCGCATGAAATGGCGAGTAAAATGCACTATTAAACTTCTAGGGTAGGGCAATCAGAGACCCGATTAGAACATTTTATATTTTGGTTAATATAAGAATTCAGCGAAATTCTATCACATTTGTTCAATTTACGTCGCTCCTATTTCAGATAGCGTATTGGGCTAAGCGGCATCTCAAAGCGCATGAAATGGCGAGTAAAATGCACTCTTAAACTTCTAGGATAAGGCAAACAGAGACCCGATTAGATCATTTTATATTACGGTTAACATAAGAATGCAGCGTAATTCTTCGACATTTGTTCAACTTACGTAGCTCCTATTTCAGATAGCGTACTGGGCTAGGCGGCAACTTAAAGCGCGTGGAATGGCGAGTAAAATGCACTATTAAACTTCTATGATAGGGCAATCAGAGACGCGATTAGATCATTTTATATTTTGGTTAATATAAGAATCCAGCGAAATTCTATCACATTTGTTCAATTTACGTCGCTCCTATTTCAGATAGCGTATTGGGCTAAGCGGCATCTCACAGCGCACGAAAGGGAGAGTAAATTGCACTATTAAACTTCTAGGGTAGGGCAATCAGAGACCCGATAAGATCATTTCATATTTTGGTTAATATAGGAATTCAGCGAAATTCTATCACATTTGTTCAATTTACGTCGCTCCTATTTCAGATAGCGTATTGGGCTAAGCTGCATCTCAAAGCGCAAGAAATGGCTCGTAAAATGCACTATTAAACTTCTAGGGTAGGGCAAACAGAGACCGGATTAGATCATTTCATATTTTGGTTAATATAAGAATTCAGCGAAATTCTATCACATTTGTTCAATTTACGTCGCTCCTATTTCAGATAGCGTATTGGGCTAAGAGGCATCTCAAAGCGCATGAAATGGTGAGTAAAATGCACTATTAAACTTCTAGGATAAGGCAAACAGAGACCCGATTAGATCATTTTATATTACGGTTAATATAAGAAATCAGCGTAATTCTGTCACATTCGTTCAACTTACGTAGCTCCTATTTCAGATAGCGTACTGGGCTAGGCGGCATCTTAAAGCGCGTGGAATGGCGAGTAAAATGCACTATTAAACTTCTATGATAGGGCAATCAGAGACCCGATTAGATCATTTTATATTTTCGTTAATATAAGAATTCAGCAAAATTCTATCACATTTGTTCAATATACGTCGCTCCAATTTCAGATAGCTTATTGGGCTAAGCGGCATCGCAAAGCGCATGAAATGACGAGTGAAATGCACTATTAAACTTCTTGGATAGTGCGAACAAAGACCCGATTAGATCATTTTACATTAAGGTTAATATAAGAATTCAGCGAAATTCTATCACATTTGTTCAATTTACATCGCTCCTATTTCAGATAGCGACTTGTGCTAAGTGGCATCTCAAAGCGCAAGAAATGGCGAGTAAAATGCACTATTAAACTTCTAGGGTAGGGCAAACAGAGACCCCATTAGATCATTTTATATTATGGTTAATATAAGAATTCAGCGAAGTTCTATCACATTTGTTTAATTTACGTCGCTCCTATTTCAGATAGCGTATTGGGCTAAGCGGCATCTCAAAGAGCATGAAATGGCGAGTAAAATGCACTATTAAACTTCTAGGGTAGGGCAATCAGAGACCCGATTAGATCATTTTATATTTTGGTTAATATAAGAATTCAGCGAAATTCTATCACATTTGTTCAATTTACGTCGCTCCTATTTCAGATAGCGTACTGGGCTAAGCGGCATCTCAAAGCGCATGAAATGGCGAGTAAAATGCACTATTAAACTTCTAGGATAAGGCAAACGGAGACCCGATTAGATCATTTTATATTTTGGTTAATAAATGAATTCATCGAAATTCTATCACATTTGTTCAATTTACATCGCTCCTATTTCAGATAGCGTACTGGGCTAAGCGGCATCTCAAAGCGCATGAAATGGCGAGTAAAATGCACTATTAAACTTCTAGGGTAAGGCAAACGGAGACCCGATTAGATCATTTTATGTTACGGTTAATATAAGAATTCAGCGTAATTTTGTGACATTTGTTCAACTTACGTAGCTCCTATTTCAGATAGCGTGCTGGGCTTGGCGGCAACGTAAAGCGCGTGGAATGGCGAGTAAAATGCACTGTTAAACTTCTATGATAGGGCAATCAGAGACCCGATTAGATCATTTTATATTTTGGTTAATATAAGAATTCAGCGAAATTCTATCACATTTGTCCAATTTACGTCGCTCCTATCTCAGATAGCTTATTGGGCTAAGCGGCATCGCAAAGCGCATGAATTGACGAGTAAAATGCACTATTAAATTTCTAGGATAAGGCAAACAGAGACCCGATTAGATCATTTTATATTACGGTTAACATAAGAATGCAGCGTAATTCTGTGACATTTGTTCAACTTACGTAGCTCCTATTTCAGATAGCGTACTGGGCTAGGCGGCAACTTAAAGCGCGTGGAATGGCGAGTAAAATGCACTATTAAACTTCTATGATAGGGCAATCAGAGACGCGATTAGATCATTTTATATTTTGGTTAATATAAGAATCCAGCGAAATTCTATCACATTTGTTCAATTTACGTCGCTCCTATTTCAGATAGCGTATTGGGCTAAGCGGCATCTCAAAGCGCATGAAATGGCGAGTAAAATGCACTATTAAACTTCTAGGGTAGGGCAATGAGAGACCCGATTAGATCATTTTATATTTTGGTTAATATAAGAATTCAGCGAAATTCTATCACATTTGTTCAATTTACGTCGCTCCTATTTCAGATAGCGTATTAGGCTAAGCGGCATCTCAAAGCGCATGGAATGACGAGTAAAATGCACTAATAAACTTCTAGGGTAAGGCAAACAGAGACCCGATTAGATCATTTTATATTACGGTTAATATAAGAATTCAGCGTAATTCTATCACATTTGTTCAACATACGTCGCTCCTATTTCAGATAGTGTACTGGGCTAGGCGGCATCTTAAAGCGCGTGGAAGGGCGAGTAAAATGCACTACTAAACTTCTATGGTAGGGCAATCAGAGTCCCGTTTAGATCATTTTATGTATTGTTTAATATAAGATATCAGGGAAATTCTATCACATTTGTTCAATTTACGTCGCTCCTATTTCAGATAGCGTATTGGGCTAAGCGGCATCTCAAAGCGTATGAAATGACGAGAGAAATGCACTATTAAACTTCTTGGGTAGGGCGAACAGAGACCCGATTAGGTCATTTCATATTATGGTTAATTTAAGAATTCAGCGAAATTCTATCACATTTGTTCAATTTACATCGCTCCTATTTCAAATAGCGTATTGGGCTAAGCGGCATCTCCATGCGCATGAAATGGCGAGTAAAATGCACTATTAAACTTCTAGGATAAGGCAAATGAAGACCCGATTAGACCATTTTATATTACGGTTAATATAAGAATTCAGCGTTATTCTATCACATTTGTTCAACTTACGTCGCTCCTATTTCAGATAGCGTACTCGGATAGGCGGCATCTTAAAGCGCGTGGAAAGGCGAGTAAAATGCACTATTAAACTTCGAGGGTAATGCAAACAGAGACCCGATTAGATCATTTTATATTACGGTTAATATAAGATTTCAGGGAAATTCTATCACATTTGTTCAATTTACGTCGCTCCTATTTCAGATAGCTATTGGGCTAAGCGGCATCTCAAAGCGCATGAAATGACGAGAGAAATGCACTATTAAACTTCTTGGGTAGGGCGAACAGAGACCCGATTACATCATTTTATATTATGGTTAATATAAGAATTCTGCGATATTCTATCGCATTTGTTCAATTTGCGTCGCTCCTATTTCAGATAGCGTATTGGGCTAAGCGGCATCTCAAAGCGCATGAAATGACGAATAAAATGCACTATTAAGCTTCTACGCTAGGGCGAACAGAGACCCGATTACATCATTTAACATTATGGTAAATAAAAGAATTCAGCGAAATTCTATCACATTTGTTCAATTTACGTCGCTCCTATTTCAGATAGCGTACTGGGCTAGGCGGCATCTCAAAGTACATGAAATGACGAGTAAAATGCTCTTTTAAACTTCTAGGGCAGGCAAACAGAGACCCGATTAGGTCATTTCATATTATGGTTAATTTAAGAATTCAGCGAAATTCTATCACATTTGTTCAAGTTACATCGCTCCTATTTCAGAAGGCTTATTGGGATAAGCGGCATCTCAAAGCGCATGAAATGGCGAGTAAAATGCACTATTAAACTTCTAGGATAAGGCAAACAGAGACCTGATTAGATCATTTTATATTACGGTTAATATAAGAATTCAGCGTAATTCTGTCACATTTGTTCAAGTTACGTAGCTCCTATTTCAAGTAGCGTACTGGGCTAGGCGGCAACTTAAACCGCGTGGAATGGCGACTAAAATGCACTATTAAACTTCTATGTTAGGGCAATCAGAGCCCCGATTAGTTCATTTTATATTTTGGTTAATATAAGAATCCAGCAAAATTCTATCACATTTGTTCAATTTACGTCGCTCCTATTTCAGATAGCGCACTCGGATAGGCGGCATGTTAAAGCGCGTGGAATGGCGAGTAAAATGCACTATTAAACTTCTATGATAGGGCAATCAGAGACGCGATTAGATCATTTTATATTTTGGTTAATATGAGAATCCAGCGAAATTCTATCACATTTGTTCAATATACGTCGCTCCAATTTCAGATAGCTTATTGGGCTAAGCGGCATCGCAAAGCGCATGAACTGACGAGTGAAATGCACTATTAAACTTCTTGGGTAGGGCGAACAAAGACCCGATTAGATCATTTTACATTAAGGTTAATATAAGAATTCAGCGAAATTCTATCACATTTGTTCAATTTACGTCGCTCCTATTTCAGATAGCGTATTGGGCTAAGCTGCATCTCAAAGCGCAAGAAATGGCTCGTAAAATGCACTATTAAACTTCTAGGGTAGGGCAAACAGAGACCGGATTAGATCATTTTATATTTTGGTTAATATAAGAAATCAGCGTAATTCTGTCACATTCGTTCAACTTACGTAGCTCCTATTTCAGATAGCGTATTGGGCTAAGCGGCATCTCAGAGCGCATGAAATGGCGAGTAAAATGCACTATTAAACTTCTAGGGTAGGGCAATGAGAGACCCGATTAGATCATTTTATATTTTGGTTAATATAAGAATTCAGCGAAATTCTATCACATTTGTTCAATTTACGTCGCTCCTATTTCAGATAGCGTATTGGGCTAAGCGGCATCTCAAAGCGCATGAAATGGCGAGTAAAATGCACTATTAAACTTCTAGGGTAGGGCAATCAGAGACCCGATAAGATCATTTTATATTTTGGTTAATATAAGTATTCAGCGAAATTCTATCACATTTGTTCAATTTACGTCGCTCCTATTTCACATAGCGTATTGGGCTAAGCGGCACCTCAAAGCGCATGAAATGGCGAGTAAAATGCACTCTTGAACTTCTAGGATAAGGCAAACAGAGACCCGATTAGATCATTTTATATTACGGTTAACATAAGAATGCAGCGTAATTCTGTGACATTTGTTCAACTTACGTAGCTCCTATTTCAGATAGCGTACTGGGCTAGGCGGCAACTTAAAGCGCGTGGAATGGCGAGTAAAATGCACTATTAAACTTCTATGATAGGGCAATCAGAGACGCGATTAGATCATTTTATATTTTGGTTAATATGAGAATCCAGCGAAATTCTATCACATTTGTTCAATTTACGTCGCTCCTATTTCAGATAGCGTATTGGGCTAAGCGGCATCTCAAAGCGCATGAAATGGCGAGTAAAATGCACTATTAAACTTCTAGGGTAGGGCAATCAGAGACCCGATTAGAACATTTTATATTTTGGTTAATATAAGAATTCAGCGAAATTCTATCACATTTGTTCAATTTACGTCGCTCCTATTTCAGATAGCGTATTGGGCTAAGCGGCATCTCAAAGCGCATGAAATGGCGAGTAAAATGCACTCTTAAACTTCTAGGATAAGGCAAACAGAGACCCGATTAGATCATTTTATATTACGGTTAACATAAGAATGCAGCGTAATTCTTCGACATTTGTTCAACTTACGTAGCTCCTATTTCAGATAGCGTACTGGGCTAGGCGGCAACTTAAAGCGCGTGGAATGGCGAGTAAAATGCACTATTAAACTTCTATGATAGGGCAATCAGAGACGCGATTAGATCATTTTATATTTTGGTTAATATAAGAATCCAGCGAAATTCTATCACATTTGTTCAATTTACGTCGCTCCTATTTCAGATAGCGTATTGGGCTAAGCGGCATCTCACAGCGCACGAAAGGGAGAGTAAATTGCACTATTAAACTTCTAGGGTAGGGCAATCAGAGACCCGATAAGATCATTTCATATTTTGGTTAATATAGGAATTCAGCGAAATTCTATCACATTTGTTCAATTTACGTCGCTCCTATTTCAGATAGCGTATTGGGCTAAGCTGCATCTCAAAGCGCAAGAAATGGCTCGTAAAATGCACTATTAAACTTCTAGGGTAGGGCAAACAGAGACCGGATTAGATCATTTCATATTTTGGTTAATATAAGAATTCAGCGAAATCCTATCACATTTGTTCAATATACGTCGCTCCAATTTCAGATAGCTTATTGGGCTAAGCGGCATCGCAAAGCGCATGAAATGACGAGTGAAATGCACTATTAAACTTCTTGGATAGTGCGAACAAAGACCCGATTAGATCATTTTACATTAAGGTTAATATAAGAATTCAGCGAAATTCTATCACATTTGTTCAATTTACATCGCTCCTATTTCAGATAGCGACTTGTGCTAAGTGGCATCTCAAAGCGCAAGAAATGGCGAGTAAAATGCACTATTAAACTTCTAGGGTAGGGCAAACAGAGACCCCATTAGATCATTTTATATTATGGTTAATATAAGAATTCAGCGAAGTTCTATCACATTTGTTTAATTTACGTCGCTCCTATTTCAGATAGCGTATTGGGCTAAGCGGCATCTCAAAGAGCATGAAATGGCGAGTAAAATGCACTATTAAACTTCTAGGGTAGGGCAATCAGAGACCCGATTAGATCATTTTATATTTTGGTTAATATAAGAATTCAGCGAAATTCTATCACATTTGTTCAATTTACGTCGCTCCTATTTCAGATAGCGTACTGGGCTAAGCGGCATCTCAAAGCGCATGAAATGGCGAGTAAAATGCACTATTAAACTTCTAGGATAAGGCAAACGGAGACCCGATTAGATCATTTTATATTTTGGTTAATAAATGAATTCATCGAAATTCTATCACATTTGTTCAATTTACATCGCTCCTATTTCAGATAGCGTACTGGGCTAAGCGGCATCTCAAAGCGCATGAAATGGCGAGTAAAATGCACTATTAAACTTCTAGGGTAAGGCAAACGGAGACCCGATTAGATCATTTTATGTTACGGTTAATATAAGAATTCAGCGTAATTTTGTGACATTTGTTCAACTTACGTAGCTCCTATTTCAGATAGCGTGCTGGGCTTGGCGGCAACGTAAAGCGCGTGGAATGGCGAGTAAAATGCACTGTTAAACTTCTATGATAGGGCAATCAGAGACCCGATTAGATCATTTTATATTTTGGTTAATATAAGAATTCAGCGAAATTCTATCACATTTGTCCAATTTACGTCGCTCCTATCTCAGATAGCTTATTGGGCTAAGCGGCATCGCAAAGCGCATGAATTGACGAGTAAAATGCACTATTAAATTTCTAGGATAAGGCAAACAGAGACCCGATTAGATCATTTTATATTACGGTTAACATAAGAATGCAGCGTAATTCTGTGACATTTGTTCAACTTACGTAGCTCCTATTTCAGATAGCGTACTGGGCTAGGCGGCAACTTAAAGCGCGTGGAATGGCGAGTAAAATGCACTATTAAACTTCTATGATAGGGCAATCAGAGACGCGATTAGATCATTTTATATTTTGGTTAATATAAGAATCCAGCGAAATTCTATCACATTTGTTCAATTTACGTCGCTCCTATTTCAGATAGCGTATTGGGCTAAGCGGCATCTCAAAGCGCATGAAATGGCGAGTAAAATGCACTATTAAACTTCTAGGGTAGGGCAATGAGAGACCCGATTAGATCATTTTATATTTTGGTTAATATAAGAATTCAGCGAAATTCTATCACATTTGTTCAATTTACGTCGCTCCTATTTCAGATAGCGTATTAGGCTAAGCGGCATCTCAAAGCGCATGGAATGACGAGTAAAATGCACTAATAAACTTCTAGGGTAAGGCAAACAGAGACCCGATTAGATCATTTTATATTACGGTTAATATAAGAATTCAGCGTAATTCTATCACATTTGTTCAACATACGTCGCTCCTATTTCAGATAGTGTACTGGGCTAGGCGGCATCTTAAAGCGCGTGGAAGGGCGAGTAAAATGCACTACTAAACTTCTATGGTAGGGCAATCAGAGTCCCGTTTAGATCATTTTATGTATTGTTTAATATAAGATATCAGGGAAATTCTATCACATTTGTTCAATTTACGTCGCTCCTATTTCAGATAGCGTATTGGGCTAAGCGGCATCTCAAAGCGTATGAAATGACGAGAGAAATGCACTATTAAACTTCTTGGGTAGGGCGAACAGAGACCCGATTAGGTCATTTCATATTATGGTTAATTTAAGAATTCAGCGAAATTCTATCACATTTGTTCAATTTACATCGCTCCTATTTCAAATAGCGTATTGGGCTAAGCGGCATCTCCATGCGCATGAAATGGCGAGTAAAATGCACTATTAAACTTCTAGGATAAGGCAAATGAAGACCCGATTAGACCATTTTATATTACGGTTAATATAAGAATTCAGCGTTATTCTATCACATTTGTTCAACTTACGTCGCTCCTATTTCAGATAGCGTACTCGGATAGGCGGCATCTTAAAGCGCGTGGAAAGGCGAGTAAAATGCACTATTAAACTTCGAGGGTAATGCAAACAGAGACCCGATTAGATCATTTTATATTACGGTTAATATAAGATTTCAGGGAAATTCTATCACATTTGTTCAATTTACGTCGCTCCTATTTCAGATAGCTATTGGGCTAAGCGGCATCTCAAAGCGCATGAAATGACGAGAGAAATGCACTATTAAACTTCTTGGGTAGGGCGAACAGAGACCCGATTACATCATTTTATATTATGGTTAATATAAGAATTCTGCGATATTCTATCGCATTTGTTCAATTTGCGTCGCTCCTATTTCAGATAGCGTATTGGGCTAAGCGGCATCTCAAAGCGCATGAAATGACGAATAAAATGCACTATTAAGCTTCTACGCTAGGGCGAACAGAGACCCGATTACATCATTTAACATTATGGTAAATAAAAGAATTCAGCGAAATTCTATCACATTTGTTCAATTTACGTCGCTCCTATTTCAGATAGCGTACTGGGCTAGGCGGCATCTCAAAGTACATGAAATGACGAGTAAAATGCTCTTTTAAACTTCTAGGGCAGGCAAACAGAGACCCGATTAGGTCATTTCATATTATGGTTAATTTAAGAATTCAGCGAAATTCTATCACATTTGTTCAAGTTACATCGCTCCTATTTCAGAAGGCTTATTGGGATAAGCGGCATCTCAAAGCGCATGAAATGGCGAGTAAAATGCACTATTAAACTTCTAGGATAAGGCAAACAGAGACCTGATTAGATCATTTTATATTACGGTTAATATAAGAATTCAGCGTAATTCTGTCACATTTGTTCAAGTTACGTAGCTCCTATTTCAAGTAGCGTACTGGGCTAGGCGGCAACTTAAACCGCGTGGAATGGCGACTAAAATGCACTATTAAACTTCTATGTTAGGGCAATCAGAGCCCCGATTAGTTCATTTTATATTTTGGTTAATATAAGAATCCAGCAAAATTCTATCACATTTGTTCAATTTACGTCGCTCCTATTTCAGATAGCGCACTCGGATAGGCGGCATGTTAAAGCGCGTGGAAAGGCGAGTAAAATGCACTATTAAACTTCGAGGGTAATGCAAACAGAGACCCGATTAGATCATTTTATGTATTGTTTAATATAAGATTTCAGGGAAATTCTATCACATTTGTTCAATTTACGTCGCTCCTATTTCAGATAGCGTATTGGGCTAAGCGGCATCTCAAAGCGCATGAAATGGCGAGTAAAATGCACTATTAAACTTCTAGGGTAGGGCAATGAGAGACCCGATTAGATCATTTTATATTTTGGTTAATATAAGAATTCAGCGAAATTCTATCACATTTGTTCAATTTACGTCGCTCCTATTTCAGATAGCGTACTGGGCTAAGCGGCATCTCAAAGCGCATGAAATGGCGAGTAAAATGCACTATTAAACTTCTAGGATAAGGCAAACGGAGACCCGATTAGATCATTTTATATTTTGGTTAATAAATGAATTCATCGAAATTCTATCACATTTGTTCAATTTACATCGCTCCTATTTCAGATAGCGTACTGGGCTAAGCGGCATCTCAAAGCGCATGAAATGGCGAGTAAAATGCACTATTAAACTTCTAGGGTAAGGCAAACGGAGACCCGATTAGATCATTTTATGTTTCGGTTAATATAAGAATTCAGCGTAATTTTGTGACATTTGTTCAACTTACGTAGCTCCTATTTCAGATAGCGTGCTGGGCTTGGCGGCAACGTAAAGCGCGTGGAATGGCGAGTAAAATGCACTGTTAAACTTCTATGATAGGGCAATCAGAGACCCGATTAGATCATTTTATATTTTGGTTAATATAAGAATTCAGCGAAATTCTATCACATTTGTCCAATTTACGTCGCTCCTATCTCAGATAGCTTATTGGGCTAAGCGGCATCGCAAAGCGCATGAATTGACGAGTAAAATGCACTATTAAATTTCTAGGATAAGGCAAACAGAGACCCGATTAGATCATTTTATATTACGGTTAACATAAGAATGCAGCGTAATTCTGTGACATTTGTTCAACTTACGTAGCTCCTATTTCAGATAGCGTACTGGGCTAGGCGGCAACTTAAAGCGCGTGGAATGGCGAGTAAAATGCACTATTAAACTTCTATGATAGGGCAATCAGAGACGCGATTAGATCATTTTATATTTTGGTTAATATAAGAATCCAGCGAAATTCTATCACATTTGTTCAATTTACGTCGCTCCTATTTCAGATAGCGTATTGGGCTAAGCGGCATCTCAAAGCGCATGAAATGGCGAGTAAAATGCACTATTAAACTTCTAGGGTAGGGCAATGAGAGACCCGATTAGATCATTTTATATTTTGGTTAATATAAGAATTCAGCGAAATTCTATCACATTTGTTCAATTTACGTCGCTCCTATTTCATATAGCGTATTAGGCTAAGCGGCATCTCAAAGCGCATGGAATGACGAGTAAAATGCACTAATAAACTTCTAGGGTAAGGCAAACAGAGACCCGATTAGATCATTTTATATTACGGTTAATATAAGAATTCAGCGTAATTCTATCACATTTGTTCAACATACGTCGCTCCTATTTCAGATAGTGTACTGGGCTAGGCGGCATCTTAAAGCGCGTGGAAGGGCGAGTAAAATGCACTACTAAACTTCTATGGTAGGGCAATCAGAGTCCCGTTTAGATCATTTTATGTATTGTTTAATATAAGATATCAGGGAAATTCTATCACATTTGTTCAATTTACGTCGCTCCTATTTCAGATAGCGTATTGGGCTAAGCGGCATCTCAAAGCGTATGAAATGACGAGAGAAATGCACTATTAAACTTCTTGGGTAGGGCGAACAGAGACCCGATTAGGTCATTTCATATTATGGTTAATTTAAGAATTCAGCGAAATTCTATCACATTTGTTCAATTTACATCGCTCCTATTTCAAATAGCGTATTGGGCTAAGCGGCATCTCCATGCGCATGAAATGGCGAGTAAAATGCACTATTAAACTTCTAGGATAAGGCAAATGAAGACCCGATTAGACCATTTTATATTACGGTTAATATAAGAATTCAGCGTTATTCTATCACATTTGTTCAACTTACGTCGCTCCTATTTCAGATAGCGTACTCGGATAGGCGGCATCTTAAAGCGCGTGGAAAGGCGAGTAAAATGCACTATTAAACTTCGAGGGTAATGCAAACAGAGACCCGATTAGATCATTTTATATTACGGTTAATATAAGATTTCAGGGAAATTCTATCACATTTGTTCAATTGACGTCGCTCCTATTTCAGATAGCTATTGGGCTAAGCGGCATCTCAAAGCGCATGAAATGGCGAGAGAAATGCACTATTAAACTTCTTGGGTAGGGCGAACAGAGACCCGATTACATCATTTTATATTATGGTTAATATAAGAATTCTGCGATATTCTATCGCATTTGTTCAATTTGCGTCGCTCCTATTTCAGATAGCGTATTGGGCTAAGCGGCATCTCAAAGCGCATGAAATGACGAATAAAATGCACTATTAAGCTTCTACGCTAGGGCGAACAGAGACCCGATTACATCATTTAACATTATGGTAAATAAAAGAATTCAGCGAAATTCTATCACATTTGTTCAATTTACGTCGCTCCTATTTCAGATAGCGTACTGGGCTAGGCGGCATCTCAAAGTACATGAAATGACGAGTAAAATGCTCTATTAAACTTCTAGGGCAGGCAAACAGAGACCCGATTAGGTCATTTCATATTATGGTTAATTTAAGAATTCAGCGAAATTCTATCACATTTGTTCAAGTTACATCGCTCCTATTTCAGAAGGCTTATTGGGATAAGCGGCATCTCAAAGCGCATGAAATGGCGAGTAAAATGCACTATTAAACTTCTAGGATAAGGCAAACAGAGACCTGATTAGATCATTTTATATTACGGTTAATATAAGAATTCAGCGTAATTCTGTCACATTTGTTCAAGTTACGTAGCTCCTATTTCAAGTAGCGTACTGGGCTAGGCGGCAACTTAAACCGCGTGGAATGGCGACTAAAATGCACTATTAAACTTCTATGTTAGGGCAATCAGAGCCCCGATTAGTTCATTTTATATTTTGGTTAATATAAGAATCCAGCAAAATTCTATCACATTTGTTCAATTTACGTCGCTCCTATTTCAGATAGCGTATTGGGCTAAGCGGCATCTCAAAGCGCACGAAAGGGCGAGTAAAATGCACTATTAAACTTTTAGGGTGGGGCGATCAGAGACCCGATAAGATCATTTTATATTACGGTTAATATAAGAATTCAGCGAAGTTCTATCACATTTGTTCAATTTACGTCGCTCCTATTTCAGATAGCCTATTGGGCTAAGCGGCAACTCAAAGCGCATGAAATGACGAGTGAAATGCACTATTAAACTTCTAGGGTAGGGCGAACAAAGACCCGATTAGATCATTTTACATTCAGGTTAAAATAAGAATTCAGCGAAATTCTATCACATTTGTTCAATTTACGTCGCTCCTATTTCAGATAGCGTATTGGGCTAAGCGGCATCTCAAAGCGCATGAAATGGCGAGTATAATGCACTATTAAACTTCTAGGGTAGGGCAATCAGAGACCCGATTAGATCATTTTATATTTTGGTTAATATAAGAATTGAGCGAAGTTCTATCACATTTGTTTAATTTACGTCTCTCCTATTTCAGATAGCGTATTGGGCTAAGCGGCATCTCAAAGCGCATGAAATGGCGAGTAAAATGCACTATTAAACTTCTAGGGTAGGGCGAACAAAGACCCGATTAGATCATTTTATATTTTGGTTAATATAAGAATTCAGCGAAATTCTATCACATTTGTTCAATTTACGTCGCTCCTATTTCAGATAGCATACTGGGCTAGGCGGCATCTCAAAGTACATGAAATGACGAGTAAAATGCTCTTTTAAACTTCTAGGGCAGGCAAACAGAGACCCGATTAGGTCATTTCATATTATGGTTAATTTAAGAATTCAGCGAAATTCTATCACATTTGTTCAAGTTACATCGCTCCTATTTCAGAAGGCTTATTGGGATAAGCGGCATCTCAAAGCGCATGAAATGGCGAGTAAAATGCACTATTAAACTTCTAGGATAAGGCAAACAGAGACCTGATTAGATCATTTTATATTACGGTTAATATAAGAATTCAGCGTAATTCTGTCACATTTGTTCAAGTTACGTAGCTCCTATTTCAAGTAGCGTACTGGGCTAGGCGGCAACTTAAACCGCGTGGAATGGCGACTAAAATGCACTATTAAACTTCTATGTTAGGGCAATCAGAGCCCCGATTAGTTCATTTTATATTTTGGTTAATATAAGAATCCAGCAAAATTCTATCACATTTGTTCAATTTACGTCGCTCCTATTTCAGATAGCGTATTGGGCTAAGCGGCATCTCAAAGCGCACGAAAGGGCGAGTAAAATGCACTATTAAACTTTTAGGGTGGGGCGATCAGAGACCCGATAAGATCATTTTATATTACGGTTAATATAAGAATTCAGCGAAGTTCTATCACATTTGTTCAATTTACGTCGCTCCTATTTCAGATAGCCTATTGGGCTAAGCGGCAACTCAAAGCGCATGAAATGACGAGTGAAATGCACTATTAAACTTCTAGGGTAGGGCGAACAAAGACCCGATTAGATCATTTTACATTCAGGTTAAAATAAGAATTCAGCGAAATTCTATCACATTTGTTCAATTTACGTCGCTCCTATTTCAGATAGCGTATTGGGCTAAGCGGCATCTCAAAGCGCATGAAATGGCGAGTATAATGCACTATTAAACTTCTAGGGTAGGGCAATCAGAGACCCGATTAGATCATTTTATATTTTGGTTAATATAAGAATTGAGCGAAGTTCTATCACATTTGTTTAATTTACGTCTCTCCTATTTCAGATAGCGTATTGGGCTAAGCGGCATCTCAAAGCGCATGAAATGGCGAGTAAAATGCACTATTAAACTTCTAGGGTAGGGCGAACAAAGACCCGATTAGATCATTTTATATTTTGGTTAATATAAGAATTCAGCGAAATTCTATCACATTTGTTCAACTTACGTCGCTCCTATTTCAGATAGCGCACTCGGATAGGCGGCATCTTAAAGCGCGTGGAAAGGCGAGTAAAATGCACTATTAAACTTCGAGGGTAATGCAAACAGAGACCCGATTAGATCATTTTATGTATTGTTTAATATAAGATTTCAGGGAAATTCTATCACATTTGTTCAATTTACGTCGCTCCTATTTCAGATAGCGTATTGGGCTAAGCGGCATCTCAAAGCGCAAGAAATGGCGAGTAAAATGCACTATTAAGCTTCTAGGGTTGGGCACATATAGACCCGATTAGATCATTTTATATTATGGTTAATTTAAGAATTCAGCGAAATCCTATCACATTTGTTCATTTTACGTCGCTCCTATTTCATATAGCGTATTGGGCTAGGCGGCATCTTAAAGCGCGTGGAATGGCGAGTAAAATGCACTATTAAACTTCTATAATAGGGCAATCAGAGACCCTATTAGATCATTTTATATTTTGGTTAATATAAGGATTCAGCGTAATTCTATCACATTTGTTCAATTTACGTCGCTCCTATTTCAGATAGCGTATTGGGCTAAGCGGCATCTCAAAGCGCATGAAATGGCGAGTAAAATGCACTATTAAACTTCTAGGGTAAGGCAAACAGAGACCCAATTAGATCATTTTATATTACGGTTAATATAAGAATTCAGCGTAATTCTATCACATTTGTTCAACATACGTCGCTCCTATTTCAGATAGTGTACTGGGCTAGGCGGCATCTTAAAGCGCGTGGAAGGGCGAGTAAAATGCACTACTAAACTTCTATGGTAGGGCAATCAGAGTCCCGTTTAGATCATTTTATGTATTGTTTAATATAAGATTTCAGGGAAATTCTATCACATTTGTTCAATTTACGTCGCTCCTATTTCAGATAGCGTATTGGGCTAAGCGGCATCTCAAAGCGTATGAAATGACGAGAGAAATGCACTATTAAACTTCTTGGGTAGGGCGAACAGAGACCCGATTAGGTCATTTCATATTATGGTTAATTTAAGAATTCAGCGAAATTCTATCACATTTGTTCAATTTACATCGCTCCTATTTCAAATAGCGTATTGGGCTAAGCGGCATCTCCATGCGCGTGAAATGGCGAGTAAAATGCACTATTAAACTTCTAGGATAAGGCAAATGGAGACCCGATTAGACCATTTTATATTACGGTTAATATAAGAATTCAGCGTTATTCTATCGCATTTGTTCAAGTTACGTAGCTCCTATTTCAGGTAGCGTACTGGGCTAAGCGGCATCTCAAAGCGCACGAAAGGGCGAGTAAAATGCACTATTAAACTTCTAGGGTGGGGCAATCAGAGACCCGATAAGATCATTTTATATTACGGTTAATATAAGAATTCAGCGAAGTTCTATCACATTTGTTCAATTTACGTCGCTCCTATTTCAGATAGCTTATTGGGCTAAGCGGCAACTCAAAGCGCATGAAATGACGAGTGAAATGCACTATTAAACTTCTAGGGTAGGGCGAACAAAGACCCGATTAGATCATTTTACATTAAGGTTAAATCAAGAATTCAGCGAAATTATATCACATTTGTTCAATTTACGTCGCTCCTATTTCAGATAGCGTATTGGGCTAAGCTGCATCTCAAAGCGCAAGAAATGGCTCGTACAATGCACTATTCAACTTCTAGGGTAGGGCAAACAGAGACCGGATTAGATCATTTTATATTACGGTTAATATAAGAATTCAGCGTAATTCTGTGACATTTGTTCAACTTACGTAGCTCCTATTTCAGATAGCGTGCTGGGCTAGACGGCAACTTAAAGCGCGTGGAATGGCGAGTAAAATGCACTGTTAAACTTCTATGATAGGGCAATCAGAGACCCGATTAGATCATTTTATATTTTGGTTAATATAAGAATTCAGCGAAATTCTATCACATTTGTTCAATTTACGTCGCTCCTATTTCAGATAGCTTATTGGGCTAAGCGGCATCGCAAAGCGCATGAATTGACGAGTAAAATGCACTATTAAACTTCTAGGATAAGGCAAACAGAGACCCGATTAGATCATTTTATATTACGGTTAATATAAGAATTCACCGTAATTCTGTGACATTTGTTCAACTTACGTAGCTCCTATTTCAGATAGCGTACTGGGCTAGGCGGCAACATAAAGCGCGTGGAATGGTGAGTAAAATGCACTATTAAACTTCTAGGGTAGGGCAATCAGAGACCCGATTAGATCATTTTATATTATGGTTAATATAAGAATTCAGCGAAGTTCTATCACATTTGTTTAATTTACGTCGCTCCTATTTCAGATAGCGTATTGGGCTAAGCGGCATCTCAAAGCGCATGAAATGGCGAGTAAAATGCACTATTAAACTTCTAGGGTAGGGCAATCAGAGACCCGATTAGATCATTTTATATTTTGGTTAATATAAGAATTCAGCGAAATTCTATCACATTTGTTCAATTTACGTCGCTCCTATTTCAGATAGCGTACTGCGCTAGGCGGCATCTTAAAGCGCGTGGAAGGGCGAGTAAAATGCACTACTAAACTTCTATGATAGGGCAATCAGAGTTCCGAATAGATCATTTTGTATTTTGTTTACTATAACATTTCAGGGAAATTCTATCACATTTGTTCAATTTACGTCTATTTCAGATAGCGCATTGGGCTAAGCGGCATCTCAAAGCGCAGGAAATGGCGAGTAAAATGCACTATTAAGCCTCTAGGGTTGGGCATATAGAGACCCGATTAGATCATTTTATATTATGGTTAATTTAAGAATTCAGCGAAATCCTATCACATTTGTTCATTTTACGTCGCTCCTATTTCAGATAGCGTATTGGGCTAAGCGGCATCTCAAAGCGCATGAAATGGCGAGTAAAATGCACTATTAAACTTCTAGGGCAGGGCGAACAGAGACCCGATTAGATCATTTTACATTAAGGTTAATATAAGAATTCAGCGAAATTCTATCACATTTGTTCAATTTACGTCGCTCCTATTTCAGATAGCGTATTGGGCTAAGCGGCATTTCAAAGCGCATGGAATGGCGAGTGAAATGCACTATTAAACTTCTAGGGTAGGGCGAACAGACACCCGAATAGATCATTTTATATTACGGTTAATATAAGAATTCAGCGTAATTCTATCACATTTCTTCAATTTACGTCGCTCCTATTTCAGATAGCGTATTGGGCTAAGCGGCATCTCAAAGCGCAAGAAATGGCGAGTAAAATGCACTATTAAGCTTCTAGGGTTGGGCACATATAGACCCGATTAGATCATTTTATATTATGGTTAATTTAAGAATTCAGCGAAATCCTATCACATTTGTTCATTTTACGTCGCTCCTATTTCAGACAGCGTATTGGGCTAAGCGGCATCTCAAAGCGCAAGAAATGGCGAGTAAAATGCACTATTAAACATCTAGGGTAGGGCAAACAGAGACCCCATTAGATCATTTTATATTTTGGTTAATATAAGGATTCAGCGAAATTCTATCACATTTTTTCAATTTACGTCGCTCCTATTTCAGATAGTGTACTGGGCTAGGCGGCATCTTAAAGCGCGTGGAATGGCGAGTAAAATGCACTATTAAACTTCTATAATAGGGCAATCAGAGACCCGATTAGATCATTTTATATTTTGGCTAATATAAGGATTCAGCGTAATTCTATCACATTTGTTCAATTTACGTCGCTCCTATTTCAGATAGCGTACTGGGCTAGGCGGCATCTCAAAGCGCATGAAATGACGAGTAAAATGCTCTATTAAACTTCTAGGGTAGGGCAAACAGAGACCCGATTAGGTCATTTCATATTATGGTTAATTTAAGAATTCAGCGAAATTCTATCACATTTGTTCAAGTTACATCGCTCCTATTTCAGATAGCTTATTGGGCTAAGCGGCATCTCAAAGCGCATGAAATGGCGAGTAAAATGCACTATTAAACTTCTAGGATAAGGCAAACAGAGACCCGATTAGATCATTTTATATTACGGTTAATATAAGAATTCAGCGTAATTCTGTCACATTTGTTCAAGTTACGTAGCTCCTATTTCAGATAGCGTACTGGGCTAGGCGGCAACTTAAACCGCGTGGAATGGCGAGTAAAATGCACTATTAAACTTCTATGATAGGGCAATCAGAGACCCGATTAGTTCATTTTATATTTTGGTTAATATAAGAATCCAGCGAAATTCTATCACATTTGTTCAGTTTACGTCGCTCCTATTGCAGTTAGCGTATTGGGCTAAGCGGCATCTCAAAGCGCACGAAAGGGCGAGTAAAATGCACTATTAAACTTCTAGGGTGGGGCAAGCAGAGACCCGATCAGATCATTTTATATTACGGTTAATATAAGAATTCAGCGAAGTTCTATCACATTTGTTCAATTTACGTCGCTCCTATTTCAGATAGCTTATTGGGCTAAGCGGCAACTCAGAGCGCATGAAATGACGAGTGAAATGCACTGTTAAACTTCTAGGGTAGGGCAAACAAAGACCCGATTAGATCATTTTACATTAAGGTTAATATAAGAATTCAGAGAAATTCTATCACATTTGTTCAATTTACATCGCTCCTATTTCAGATAGCGACTTGTGCTAAGCGGCATCTCAAAGCGCAAGAAATGGCGAGTAAAATGCACTATTACACTTCTAGGGTAGGGCAAACAGAGACCCCATTAGATCATTTTATATTACGGTTAATATAAGAATTCAGCGTAATTCTGTGACATTTGTTCAACTTACGTAGCTCCTATTTCAGATAGCGTACTGGGCTAGGCGGCATCTTAAAGCGCGTGGAATGGCGAGTAAAATGCACTATTAAACTTCTATGATAGGGCAATCAGAGACCCGATTAGATCATTTTATATTTTGGTTAATATAAGAATTCAGCGAAATTCTATCACATTTGTTCAATTTACGTCGCTCCTATTTCAGATAGCTTATTGGGCTAAGCGGCATCGCAAAGCGCATGAATTGACGAGTAAAATGCACTATTAAACTTCTAGGATAAGGCAAACAGAGACCCGATTAGATCATTTTATATTACGGTTAATATAAGAGTTCAGCGTAATTCTGTGACATTTGTTCAATTTACGTCGCTCCTATTTCAGATAGCTATTGCGCTAAGCGGCATCTCAAAGCGCATGAAATGACGAGAGAAATGCACTATTAAACTTCTTGGGTAGGGCGAACAGAGACCCGATTACATCATTTTATATTATGGTTAATTTAAGAATTCAGCGAAATCCTATCACATTTGTTCATTTTACGTCGCTCCTATTTCAGATAGCGTATTGGGCTAAGCGGCATCTCAAAGCGCATGAAATGGCGAGTAAAATGCACTATTAAACTTCTAGGGCATGGCGAACAGAGACCCGATTAGATCATTTTATATTTTGGTTAATATAAGAATCCAGCGAAATTCTATCACGTTTGTTCAATTTACGTCGTTCCTATTTCAGATAGCATACTGGGCTAGGCGGCATCTTAGAGCGCGTGGAATTGCGAGTAAAATGCACTATTAATCTTCTATGATAGGGCAATCAGAGACCCGATTAGATCATTTTATATTTTGGTTAATATAAGAATTCAGCGTAATTCTATCACATTTGTTCAATTTACGTCGCTCCTATATCAGATAGCATATTGGGCTAAGCGGCATCTCAAAGCGCATGAAATGGCGAGTAAAATGCACTATTAAACTTCTAGGGTAAGGCAAACAGAGACCCGATTAGATCATTTTATATTTTGGTTAATATAAGAATCCAGCGAAATTCTATCACATTTGTTCAATTTACGTCGCTCCTATTTCAGATAGCGTATTGGGCTAAGCGGCATCTCAAAGCGCATGGAATGGCGAGTGAAATGCACTATTAAACTTCTAGGATAAGGCAAACGGAGACCCGATTAGACCATTTTATATTACGGTTATTATAAGAATTCAGCGTTATTCTATCACATTTGTTCAACTTACGTCGCTCCTATTGCAGATAGCGTACTCTGATAGGCGGCATCCTAAAGCGCGTGGAATGGCGAGTAAAATGCACTATTAAACTTCTAGGGTAATGCAAACAGAGACCCGATTAGATCATTTTATATTAGGGTTAATATAAGATTTCAGGGAAATTCTATCACATTTGTTCAATTTACGTCGCTCCTATTTCAGATAGCTATTGGGCTAAGCGGCATCTCAAAGCGCATGAAATGACGAGTGAAATGCACTATTAAACTTCTTGGGTAGGGCGAACAGAGACCCGATTACATCATTTTATATTTTGGTTAACATAAGAATTCAGCGAAATTCTATCACATTTGTTCAATTTACGTCGCTCCTATTTCAGATAGCGTACTCGGATAGGCGGCATCTTAAAGCGCGTGGAATGGTGAGTAAAATGCACTATTAAACTTCTAGGGTAGGGCAATCAGAGACCCGATTAGATCATTTTATATTTTGGTTAATATAAGAATTCAGCGAAATTCTATCACATTTGTTCAGTTTACGTCGCTCCTATTGCAGTTAGCGTATTGGGCTAAGCGGCATCTCAAAGCGCACGAAAGGGCGAGTAAAATGCACTATTAAACTTCTAGGGTGGGGCAAGCAGAGACCCGATCAGATCATTTTATATTACGGTTAATATAAGAATTCAGCGAAGTTCTATCACATTTGTTCAATTTACGTCGCTCCTATTTCAGATAGCTATTGCGCTAAGCGGCATCTCAAAGCGCATGAAATGACGAGAGAAATGCACTATTAAACTTCTTGGGTAGGGCGAACAGAGACCCGATTACATCATTTTATATTAAGGTTAATATAAGTATTCAGGGAACTTCTATCACATTTGTTCAATTTACGTCGCTCCTATTTCAGATAGCGTACTGGGCTACGCGGTATCTTAAAGCGCGTGGAATGGCGAGTAAAATGCACTATTAAACTTCTAGGATAAGGCAAAGGGAGACCCGATTAGACCATTTTATATTTTGGTTAATATAAGAATTCAGCGAAATTCTATCACATTTGTTCAGTTTACGTCGCTCCTATTGCAGTTAGCGTATTGGGCTAAGCGGCATCTCAAAGCGCATGAAATGGCGAGTAAAATGCACTCTTAAACTTCTAGGATAAGGCAAACAGAGACCCGATTAGATCATTTTATATTACGGTTAACATAAGAATTCGGCGTAATTCTGGGACATTTGTTCAACTTACGTAGCTCCTATTTCAGATAGCGTACTGGGCTAGGCGGCATCTTAAAGCGCGTGGAAGGGCGTGTAAATGCACTTCTAAACTTCTATGATAGGGCAATCAGAGTTCCGAATAGATCATTTTATATTTTGTTTACTATAACATTTCAGGGAAATTCTATCACATTTGTTCAATTTACGTCGCTCCTATTTCAGATAGCGTATTGGGCTAAGCGGCATCTCAAAGCGCAGGAAATGGCGAGTAAAATGCACTATTAAGCTTCTAGGGTTGGGCACATATAGACCCGATTAGATCATTTTATATTATGGTTAATTTAAGAATTCAGCGAAATCCTATCACATTTGTTCATTTTACGTCGCTCCTATTTCAGACAGCGTATTGGGCTAAGCGGCATCTCAAAGCGCAAGAAATGGCGAGTAAAATGCACTATTAAACTTCTAGGGTAGGGCAAACAGAGACCCCATTAGATCATTTTATATTTTGGTTAATATAAGAATTCAGCGTAATTCTATCACATTTTTTCAATTTACGTCGCTCCTATTTCAGATAGTGTACTGGGCTAGGCGGCATCTTAAGGCGCGTGGAAGGGCGAGTAAAATGCACTACTAAACGTCTATGATAGGGCAATCAGAGTCCCGCTTAGATCATTTTATATTTTCTTTAATATAAGATTTCAGGGAAATTCTATCACATTTGTTCAATTTACGTCGCTCCTATTTCAGATAGCTATTGCGCTAAGCGGCATCTCAAAGCGCATGAAATGACGAGAGAAATGCACTATTAAACTTCTTGGGTAGGGCGAACAGAGACCCGATTACATCATTTTATATTAAGGTTAATATAAGTATTCAGGGAACTTCTATCACATTTGTTCAATTTACGTCGCTTCTATTTCAGACAGCTTATTGGGCTAAGCGGCATCTCAAAGCGCACGAAAGGGCGAGTAAAATGCACTATTAAACTTCTAGGGTAGGGCAAACAGAGACCCCATTAGATCATTTTATATTTTGGTTAATATAAGAATTCAGCGAAATTCTATCACATTTGTTCAATTTACGTCGCTCCTATTTCAGATAGCTATTGCGCTAAGCGGCATCTCAAAGCGCATGAAATGACGAGAGAAATGCACTATTAAACTTCTTGGGTAGGGCGAACAGAGACCCGATTACATCATTTTATATTATGGTTAATTTAAGAATTCAGCGAAATCCTATCACATTTGTTCATTTTACGTCGCTCCTATTTCAGATAGCGTATTGGGCTAAGCGGCATCTCAAAGCGCACGAAAGGGCGAGTAAAATGCACTATTAAACTTCTAGGGTAGGGCAAACAGAGACCCCATTAGATCATTTTATATTTTGGTTAATATAAGAATTCAGCGAAATTCTATCACATTTTTTCAATTTACGTCGCTCCTATTTCAGATAGTGTACTGGGCTAGGCGGCATCTTAAAGCGCGTGGAAGGGCGAGTAAAATGCACTACTAAACTTCTATGATAGGGCAATCAGAGTCCCGTTTAGATCATTTTATATTTTCTTTAATATAAGATTTCAGGGAAATTCTATCACATTTGTTCAATTTACGTCGCTCCTATTTCAGATAGCTATTGGGCTAAGCGGCATCTCAAAGTGCAAGAAATGGCGAGTAAAATGCACTATTAAGCTTCTAGGGTTGGGCACATAGAGACCCGATTAGATCATTTTATATTATGGTTAATTTAAGAATTCAGCGAAATCCTATCACATTTGTTCATTTTACGTCGCTCCTATTTCAGATAGCGTATTGGGCTAAGCGGCATCTCAAAGCGCATGAAATGGCGAGTAAAATGCACTATTAAACTTCTAGGGCATGGCGAACAGAGACCCGATTAGATCATTTTATATTACGGTTAACATAAGAATTCAGCGAAATTCTATCACATTTGTTCAATTTACGTCGCTCCTATTTCAGATAGCGTATTGGGCTAAGCGGCATCTCAAAGCGCATGGGATGGCGAGTGAAATGCACTATTAAACTTCTAGGGTAGGGCGAACAGACACCCGAATAGATCATTTTATATTACGGTTAATATAAGAATTCAGCGTAATTCTATCACATTTGTTCAACTAATGTCGCTCCTATTTCAGATAGCGTACTGGGCTAGGCGGCATCTTAAAGCGCGTGGAAGGGCGATTAAAATGCACTTCTAAACTTCTATGATAGGGCAATGAGAGTTCCGAATAGATCATTTTATATTTTGTTTACTATAACATTTCAGGGAAATTCTATCACATTTGTTCAATTTACGTCGCTCCTATTTCAGATAGCGTATTGGGCTAAGCGGCATCTCAAAGCGCAAGAAATGGCGAGTAAAATGCACTATTAAGCTTCTAGGGTTGGGCACATAGAGACCCGATTAGATCATTTTATATTATGGTTAATTTAAGAATTCAGCGAAATCCTATCACATTTGTTCATTTTACGTCGCTCCTATTTCAGGAAGGGTATTGGGCTAAGCGGCATCTCAAAGCGCAAGAAATGGCGAGTAAAATGCACTATTAAACTTCTAGGGTAGGGCAAACAGAGACACCATTAGATCATTTTATATTTTGGTTAATATAAGAATTCAGCGAAATTCTATCACATTTTTTCAATTTACGTCGCTCCTATTTCAGATAGTGTACTGGGCTAGGCGGCATCTTAAAGCGCGTGGAAGGCCGAGTAAAATGCACTACTAAACGTCTATGATAGGGCAATCAGAGTCCCGTTTAGATCATTTTATATTTTCTTTAATATAAGATTTCAGGGAAATTCTATCACATTTGTTCAATTTACGTCGCTCCTATTTCAGATAGCGTACTGGGCTAGGCGGCATCTTAAAGCGTGCGGAATGGCGAGTAAAATGCACTATTAAACTTCTATGATAGGGCGATCAGAGACCCGATTAGATCATTTTATATTTTGGTTTATATAAGAATTCAGCCAAATTCTATCACATTTGTTCAATTTACGTCGCTCCTATTTCAGATAGCGTATTGGGCTAAGCGGCATCTCAAAGCGCATGAAATGAGGAGTAAAATGCACTATTAAACTTCTAGGGTAACGCAAGCACAGACCCGATTATATCATTTTATATTATGGATAATATAAGAATTCAGCGTAATGGTATCACATTTGTTCAACTTACGTCGCTCCTATTTCAGATAGCGTACTGGGCTAGACGGCATCTTAAAGCGCGTGGAAGGGCGAGTGAAATGCACTATGAAACTTCTATGATAGGGCAATAAGAGACCCGATTAGATCATTTTATATTTTGGTTAATATAAGGATTCAGCGAAATTCTATGACATTTGTTCAATTTACGTCGCTCTTATTTCAGATAGCGTACTGGGCTACGCGTTAGCATAAAGCGCGTGGAATGGCGAGTAAAATGCACTATTAAACTTCTATGATAGGGCAATCAGAGACCCGATTAGATCATTTTATATTATGGTTAATTTAATCATTCAGCAAAATTCTATCACTTTTGTTCAATTTACGTCGTTCCTATTTCAGATAGCGTACTGGGCTAGGCGGCACCTTAAAGCGCGTGGAATGGCGAGCAAAATGCACTATTAAGCTTCTATGATAGGGCAATAAGAGACCCGATTAGATCATTTTATATTTTGGTTAATATAAGAATTCAGCGAAATTCCATCACATTTATTCAATTTACGTCGCTCCTATTTCAGATAGCTTATTGAGCTAAGCGGCACCTCAAAGCGCATGAAATGGCGAGTAAAATGCACTATTAAACTTCTAGGGTAAGGGAAAGAGAGAACCGATTAGGTCATTTTATATTACGGTTAATGTAAGAATTAAGCGTAATTCTATCACATTTGTGCAATTTACGTCACTCCTATTTCAGGTAGCCTACTGGGCTAGCCGGCATATTAAAGCGCGTGAAATAGCGAGTAAAATGCACGATTAGCCTTCTATGATAGGGCAATCAGAGACCCGATTAGACCATTTTATATTATGGTTAATTTAAGAATTCAGCAAAATTCTGTCACATTTGTTCAATTTACGTTGCTCCTATTTCAGATAGCGTATTGGGCTAAGCAGCATCTCAAAGCGCATGAAATGGCGAATAAAATTCACTATTAAACTTATAGGCTAGGGCGAACAGAGACCCGATTAGATCATTTTACATTATGGTGAATAAAAGAATTCAGCGAAATTCTATCACTTTTGTTCAATTTACGTCTCTCCTATTTCAGATAGCGCAGTGTGCTAAGCGGCATCTCAAAGCGCATGAAATGACGAGTGAAATGCACTATTAAACTTCTAGGGTAAGGCAAAGAGAGTCCCGATTAGATCATATTACATTATGGTTAATAAAAGAATTCAGCGAAATTCTATCACATTTGTTAAATTTACGTCGCTCCTATTTCAGATAGTGTATTGGGCTAAGCGGCATCTCAAAGCGCATGAAATGACCAGTGAAATGCACTATTAAACTTCTAGGGTAAGGGAAAGAGAGAACCGATTAGGTCATTTTATATTACGGTTAATATAGGAATTCAGCAAAATTCTATCACTTTTGTTCAATTTACGTTGCTCCTATTTCAGATAGCGTACTGGGCTTGGCGGCATCTTAAAGCGCGTGGAATGACGAGCAAAATGCACTATTAAGCTTCTATGATAGGGCAATAAGAGACCCGATTAGATCATTTTATATTTTGGTTAATATAAGAATTCAGCGAAATTCCATCACATTTATTCAATTTACGTCGCTCCTATTTCAGATAGCTTATTGAGCTAAGCGGCATCTCAAAGCGCATGAAATGAGGAGTGAAATGCACTATTAAACTTCTAGGGTAGGGCGAACAGAGACCGGATTAGATCATTTTACATTAAGTTTAATATAAGAATTCAGGGAAATTCTATCACATTTGTTCAATTTACGTCGCTCCTATTTCAGATAGCGTATTGGGCTAAGCGGCACCTCAAAGCGCATGAAATGGCGAGTAAAATGCACTATTAAACTTCTAGGGTAAGGGAAAGAGAGAACCGATTAGGTCATTTTATATTACGGTTAATGTAAGAATTAAGCGTAATTCTATCACATTTGTGCAATTTACGTCACTCCTATTTCAGGTAGCCTACTGGGCTAGCCGGCATATTAAAGCGCGTGAAATAGCGAGTAAAATGCACGATTAGCCTTCTATGATAGGGCAATCAGAGACCCGATTAGACCATTTTATATTATGGTTAATTTAAGAATTCAGCAAAATTCTGTCACATTTGTTCAATTTACGTTGCTCCTATTTCAGATAGCGTATTGGGCTAAGCAGCATCTCAAAGCGCATGAAATGGCGAATAAAATTCACTATTAAACTTATAGGCTAGGGCGAACAGAGACCCGATTAGATCATTTTACATTATGGTGAATAAAAGAATTCAGCGAAATTCTATCACTTTTGTTCAATTTACGTCTCTCCTATTTCAGATAGCGCAGTGTGCTAAGCGGCATCTCAAAGCGCATGAAATGACGAGTGAAATGCACTATTAAGCTTCTAGGGTAAGGCAAAGAGAGTCCCGATTAGATCATATTACATTATGGTTAATAAAAGAATTCAGCGAAATTCTATCACATTTGTTAAATTTACGTCGCTCCTATTTCAGATAGTGTATTGGGCTAAGCGGCATCTCAAAGCGCATGAAATGACCAGTGAAATGCACTATTAAACTTCTAGGGTAAGGGAAAGAGAGAACCGATTAGGTCATTTTATATTACGGTTAATATAAGAATTCAGCAAAATTCTATCACTTTTGTTCAATTTACGTTGCTCCTATTTCAGATAGCGTACTGGGCTTGGCGGCATCTTAAAGCTCGTGGAATGACGAGCAAAATGCACTATTAAGCTTCTATGATAGGGCAATAAGAGACCCGATTAGATCATTTTATATTTTGGTTAATATAAGAATTCAGCGAAATTCCATCACATTTATTCAATTTACGTCGCTCCTATTTCAGATAGCTTATTGAGCTAAGCGGCATCTCAAAGCGCATGAAATGAGGAGTGAAATGCACTATTAAACTTCTAGGGTACGGCGAACAGAGACCGGATTAGATCATTTTACATTAAGTTTAATATAAGAATTCAGGGAAATTCTATCACATTTGTTCAATTTACGTCGCTCCTATTTCAGATAGCGTATTGGGCTAAGCGGCACCTCAAAGCGCATGAAATGGCGAGTAAAATGCACTATTAAACTTCTAGGGTAAGGGAAAGAGAGAACCGATTAGGTCATTTTATATTACGGTTAATGTAAGAATTAAGCGTAATTCTATCACATTTGTGCAATTTACGTCACTCCTATTTCAGGTAGCCTACTGGGCTAGCCGGCATATTAAAGCGCGTGAAATAGCGAGTAAAATGCACGATTAGCCTTCTATGATAGGGCAATCAGAGACCCGATTAGACCATTTTATATTATGGTTAATTTAAGAATTCAGCAAAATTCTGTCACATTTGTTCAATTTACGTTGCTCCTATTTCAGATAGCGTATTGGGCTAAGCAGCATCTCAAAGCGCATGAAATGGCGAATAAAATTCACTATTAAACTTATAGGCTAGGGCGAACAGAGACCCGATTAGATCATTTTACATTATGGTGAATAAAAGAATTCAGCGAAATTCTATCACTTTTGTTCAATTTACGTCTCTCCTATTTCAGATAGCGCAGTGTGCTAAGCGGCATCTCAAAGCGCATGAAATGACGAGTGAAATGCACTATTAAACTTCTAGGGTAAGGCAAAGAGAGTCCTGATTAGATCATATTACATTATGGTTAATAAAAGAATTCAGCGAAATTCTATCACATTTGTTAAATTTACGTCGCTCCTATTTCAGATAGTGTATTGGGCTAAGCGGCATCTCAAAGCGCATGAAATGACCAGTGAAATGCACTATTAAACTTCTAGGGTAAGGGAAAGAGAGAACCGATTAGATCATTTTATATTATGGTTAATATAAGGATTCAGCGAAATTCTATCACATTTGTTCAATTTACGTCGCTCCTATTTCAGATAGCGTACTGGGCTACGCGTTAGCATAAAGCGCGTGGAATGGCGAGTAAAATGCACTATTAAACTTCTATGATAGGGCAATCAGAGACCCGATTAGATCATTTTATATTTTGGTTAATATGAGAATTCAGCGAAATTCTATCACATTTGTTCAATTTATATCGCTCCTATTTCAGATAGCGTATTGGGCTAAGCGGCATCTCAAAGCGCATGAAATGAGGAGTAAAATGCACTATTAAAGTTCTAGGGTAGGGCAAACAGAGACCCGACTAGATCATTTTATATTATAGTTAATTTAAGAATTCAGCGAAGTTCTATCACATTCGTTCAATTTACGTCGCTCCTATTTCAGATAGCGTATTGGGCTAAGCGGTATCTCAAAGCGCATGAAATGAGGAGTAGAATGCACTATTAAAGTTCTAGGGTAGGGCAAACAGAGACCCGACTAGATCATTTTATATTATGGTTAATTTAAGAATTCAGCGAAATACTATCACATTCGTTCAATTTACGTCGCTCCTATTTCAGATAGCGTATTGGGCAAAGCGGCATCTCAAAGCGCATGAAATGACGAGTAAAATGCACTATTAAACTTATAGGCTAGGGCGAACAGAGACCCGATTAGATCATTTTACATTATGGTGAATAAAAGAATTCAGCGAAATTCTATCACTTTTGTTCAATTTACGTCTCTCCTATTTCAGATAGCGCAGTGTGCTAAGCGGCATCTCAAAGCGCATGAAATGACGAGTGAAATGCACTATTAAACTTCTAGGGTAAGGCAAAGATAGTCCTGATTAGATCATATTACATTATGGTTAATAAAAGAATTCAGCGAAATTCTATCACATTTGTTAAATTTACGTCGCTCCTATTTCAGATAGTGTATTGGGCTAAGCGGCATCTCAAAGCGCATGAAATGACCAGTGAAATGCACTATTAAACTTCTAGGGTAAGGGAAAGAGAGAACCGATTAGGTCATTTTATATTACGGTTAATATAAGAATTCAGCAAAATTCTGTCACATTTGTTCAATTTACGTTGCTCCTATTTCAGATAGCGTACTGGGCTTGGCGGCATCTTAAAGCGCGTGGAATGACGAGTGAAATGCACTATTAAACTTCCAGGGTAGGGCAACCAGAGTCCCGATTAGATCATTTTATATTACCGTTAATTTAAGAATTCAGCAAAATTCTATCACATTTGTTCAATTTACGTCGCCCCTATTTCAGATAGCGTACTGGGACGGGCGGCATCTTAAAGCGCGTGGAATGGCGAGTAAAATGCACTGTTAAACTTCTATGATAGGGCAATCAGGGACCCGATCAAATCATTTTATATTTTGGTTAATATAAGAATTCAAGGTAATTCTATCACATTTGTTCAATTTACGTCGCTCCTATTTCAGATAGCGTATTGGGCTAAGCGGCATCTCAAAGCACATGAAATGGCGAGTAAAATGCACTATTAAACTTCTAGGGTAGGACAAGCAGTGACCCGATTAGATCATTTTATATTATGGTTAATTTAAGAATTCAGCAAAATTCTATCACATTTGTTCAATTTAGGTCGCTCCTATTTCAGATGGCGTACTGGGCTAGGCGGCATCTTAATGCGCGTGGAATGGCGAGTAACATCAACTATTAAACTTCTAGGCTAGGGCGAACAGAGACACGATTAGATCATTTTACATTATGGTTAATAAAAGAATTCAGCGAAATTCTATCACATTTGTTCAACTTACGTCGCTCCTATTTCAGATAGCGTATTGGGCTAAGCGGCATCTCAAAGCGCATGAAATGGCGAGTAAAATGCACTATTAAACTTCTAGGGTGGGGCAAACAGAGACCCGATTAGATCATTTTATATTATGGTTAATTTAAGAATTCAGCAAAATCCTATCACATTTGTTCAATTTAGGTCGCTCCTATTTCAGATAGCGTACTGGGCTAGGCGGCATCTTAATGCGCGTGGAATGGCGAGTAACATCCACTATTAAACTTCTAGGCTAGGGCGAACAGAGACCCGATTAGATCATTTTACATTATGGTTAATAAAAGAATTCAGCGAAATTCTATCACATTTGTTCAATTTACGTCGCTCCTATTTCAGATAGCGTACTGGGCTACGCGTTAGCATAAAGCGCGTGGAATGGCGAGTAAAATGCACTATTAAACTTCTATGATAGGGCAATCAGAGACCCGATTAGATCATTTTATATTTTGGTTAATATAAGAATTCAGCGAAATTCTATCACATTTGTTCAATTTATATCGCTCCTATTTCAGATAGCGGATTGGGCTAAGCGGCATCTCAAAGCGCATGAAATGAGGAGTAAAATGCACTATTAAAGTTCTAGGGTAGGGCAAACAGAGACCCGACTAGATCATTTTATATTATGGTTAATTTAAGAATTCAGCGAAATACTATCACATTCGTTCAATTTACGTCGCTCCTATTTCAGATAGCGTATTGGGCAAAGCGGCATCTCAAAGTGCATGAAATGACGAGTAAAATGCACTATTAAACTTCTAGGGTAGGACAAGCAGTGACCCGATTAGATCATTTTATATTATGGTTAATTTAAGAATTCAGCAAAATTCTATCACATTTGTTCAATTTAGGTCGCTCCTATTTCAGATAGCGTATTGGGCAAAGCGGCATCTCAAAGCGCATGAAATGACGAGTAAAATGCACTATTAAACTTCTAGGGAAGGGCAAACAGAGACCCGATTAGATCATTTTATATTATGGTTAATTTAATCATTCAGCAAAATTCTATCACTTTTGTTCAATTTACGTCGTTCCTATTTCAGATAGCGTACTGGGCTAGGCGGCACCTTAAAGCGCGTGGAATGGCGAGCAAAATGCACTATTAAGCTTCTATGATAGGGCAATAAGAGACCCGATTAGATCATTTTATATTTTGGTTAAAATAAGAATTCAGCGAAATTCCATCACATTTATTCAATTTACGTCGCTCCTGTTTCAGATAGCTTATTGAGCTAAGCGGCATCTCAAAGCGCATGAAATGAGGAGTGAAATGCACTATTAAACTTCTAGGGTAGGGCGAACAGAGACCGGATTAGATCATTTTACATTAAGGTTAATATAAGAATTCAGGGAAATTCTATCACATTTGTTCAATTTACGTCGCTCCTATTTCAGATAGCGTATTGGGCTAAGCGGCACCTCAAAGCTCATGAAATGGCGAGTAAAATGCACTATTAAACTTCTAGGGTAAGGGAAAGAGAGAACCGATTAGGTCATTTTATATTACGGTTAATGTAAGAATTAAGCGTAATTCTATCACATTTGTGCAATTTACGTCACTCCTATTTCAGGTAGCCTACTGGGCTAGCCGGCATATTAAAGCGCGTGAAATAGCGAGTAAAATGCACGATTAGCCTTCTATGATAGGGCAATCAGAGACCCGATTAGACCATTTTATATTATGGTTAATTTAAGAATTCAGCAAAATTCTGTCACATTTGTTCAATTTACGTTGCTCCTATTTCAGATAGCGTATTGGGATAAGCAGCATCTCAAAGCGCATGAAATGGCGAATAAAATTCACTATTAAACTTATAGGCTAGGGCGAACAGAGACCCGATTAGATCATTTTACATTATGGTGAATAAAAGAATTCAGCGAAATTCTATCACTTTTGTTCAATTTACGTCTCTCCTATTTCAGATAGCGCAGTGTGCTAAGCGGCATCTCAAAGCGCATGAAATGACGAGTGAAATGCACTATTAAACTTCTAGGGTAAGGCAAAGAGAGTCCCGATTAGATCATTTTATATTATGGTTAATTTAAGAATTCAGCAAAATTCTATCACATTTGTTCAATTTAGGTCGCTCCTATTTCAGATAGCGTATTGGGCTAAGCGGCACCTCAAAGCGCATGAAATGTCGAGTAAAATGCACTATTAAAGTTCTAGGGTAGGGCAAACAGAGACCCGACTAGATCATTTTATATTATGGTTAATTTAAGAATTCAGCGAAATACTATCACATTCGTTCAGTTTACGTCGCTCCTATTTCAGATAGCGTATTGGGCTAAGCGGCATCTCAAAGCGCATGAAATGAGGAGTAAAATGCACTATTAAAGTTCTAGGGTAGGGCAAACAGAGACCCGACTAGATCATTTTATATTATGGTTAATTTAAGAATTCAGCGAAATACTATCACATTCGTTCAATTTACGTCGCTCCTATTTCAGATAGCGTATTGGGCAAAGCGGCATCTCAAAGTGCATGAAATGACGAGTAAAATGCACTATTAAACTTCTAGGGTAGGACAAGCAGTGACCCGATTAGATCATTTTATATTATGGTTAATTTAAGAATTCAGCAAAATTCTATCACATTTGTTCAATTTAGGTCGCTCCTATTTCAGATAGCGTACTGGGCTAGGCGGCATCTTAATGCGCGTGGAATGGCGAGTAACATCCACTATTAAACTTCTAGGCTAGGGCGAACAGAGACACGATTAGATCATTTTACATTATGGTTAATAAAAGAATTCAGCGAAATTCTATCACATTTGTTCAACTTACGTCGCTCCTATTTCAGATAGCGTATTGGGCTAAGCGGCATCTCAAAGCGCATGAAATGGCGAGTAAAATGCACTATTAAACTTCTAGGGTAGGGCAAACAGAGACCCGATTAGATCATTTTATATTATGGTTAATTTAAGACTTCAGCAAAATTCTATCACATTTGTTCAATTTACGTCGCTCCTATTTCAGATAGCGTATTGGGCTAAGCGGCATCTCAAAGCGCATGAAATGGCGAGTAAAATGCACTATTAAACTTCTAGGGTAGGGCAAACAGAGACCCGATTAGATCATTTGATATTATGGTTAATAAAAGAATTCAGCGAAATTCTATCACATTTGTTCAATTTACGTCGCTCCTATTTCAGATATCGTATTGGGCTAAGCGGTATCTCAAAGTGCACGAAATGAGGAGTAAAATGCACTATTAAAGTTCTAGGGTAGGACAAGCAGTGACCCGATTAGATCATTTTATATTTTGGTTAATATAAGAATTCAGCGAAATTCTATCACATTTGTTCAACTTACGTCGCTCCTATTTCAGATAGCGAACTGGGCTAGGCGGCATCTTAAAGCGCGTGGAATGGCGAGTAAAATGCACTACTAAACTTCTATGATAGGGCAATCAGAGACCCGATTAGATCATTTTATATTTTGGTTAATATAAGAATTCAGCGAAATTCTATCACATTTGTTCAATTTACGTCGCTCCTATTACAGATAGCTTATTGTGCTTAGCGGCATCTCAAAGCGCATGAAGTGACGAGTGAAATGCACTATTAAACTTCTAGGGTAGGGCAAACAGGGACCCGATTATATCATTTTACATTATGGTTAATGTAAGAATTCAGCGAAATTCTATCACATTTGTTCAATTTTCGTCGCTCCTATTTCAGATACATTATTGGGCTTAGCGGCATCTCAAAGCGCATGAAGTGTCGAGTGAAATGCCCTATTAAACTTCTAGGGTAGGGCAAACAGAGACCCGATTAGATCATTTTATATTATGGTTAATTTAAGAATTCAGCAAAATTCTATCACATTTGTTCAACTTACGTCGCTCCTATTTCAGATAGCGTACTGGGACGGGCGGCATCTTAAAGCGCGTGGAATGGCGAGTAAAATGCACTGTTAAACTTCTATGATAGGGCAATCAGGGACCCGATCAAATCATTTTATATTTTGGTTAATATAAGAATTCAAGGAAATTCTATCACATTTATTCAATTTACGTCGCTCCTATTTCAGATAGCTTATTGAGCTAAGCGGCATCTCAAAGCGCATGAAATGAGGAGTAGAATGCACTATTAAAGTTCTAGGGTAGGGCAAACAGAGACCCGACTAGATCATTTTATATTATGGTTAATTTAAGAATTCAGCGAAATACTATCACATTCGTTCAATTTACGTCGCTCCTATTTCAGATAGCGTATTGGGCAAAGGGGCATCTCAAAGCGCATGAAATGACGAGTAAAATGCACTATTAAACTTCTAGGGAAGGGCAAACAGAGACCCGATTAGATCATTTTATATTATGGTTAATTTAATCATTCAGCAAAATTCTATCACTTTTGTTCAATTTACGTCGTTCCTATTTCAGATAGCGTACTGGGCTAGGCGGCACCTTAAAGCGCGTGGAATGGCGAGCAAAATGCACTATTAAGCTTCTATGATAGGGCAATAAGAGACCCGATTAGATCATTTTATATTTTGGTTAAAATAAGAATTCAGCGAAATTCCATCACATTTATTCAATTTACGTCGCTCCTATTTCAGATAGCTTATTGAGCTAAGCGGCATCTCAAAGCGCATGAAATGAGGAGTGAAATGCACTATTAAACTTCTAGGGTAGGGCGAACAGAGACCGGATTAGATCATTTTACATTAAGGTTAATATAAGAATTCAGGGAAATTCTATCACATTTGTTCAATTTACGTCGCTCCTATTTCAGATAGCGTATTGGGCTAAGCGGCACCTCAAAGCGCATGAAATGGCGAGTAAAATACACTATTAAACTTCTAGGGTAAGGGAAAGAGAGAACCGATTAGGTCATTTTATATTACGGTTAATGTAAGAATTAAGCGTAATTCTATCACATTTGTGCAATTTACGTCACTCCTATTTCAGGTAGCCTACTGGGCTAGCCGGCATATTAAAGCGCGTGAAATAGCGAGTAAAATGCACGATTAGCCTCCTATGATAGGGCAATCAGAGACCCGATTAGACCATTTTATATTATGGTTAATTTAAGAATTCAGCAAAATTCTGTCACATTTGTTCAATTTACGTTGCTCCTATTTCAGATAGCGTATTGGGATAAGCAGCATCTCAAAGCGCATGAAATGGCGAATAAAATTCACTATTAAACTTATAGGCTAGGGCGAACAGAGACCCGATTAGATCATTTTACATTATGGTGAATAAAAGAATTCAGCGAAATTCTATCACTTTTGTTCAATTTACGTCTCTCCTATTTCAGATAGCGCAGTGTGCTAAGCGGCATCTCAAAGCGCATGAAATGACGAGTGAAATGCACTATTAAACTTCTAGGGTAAGGCAAAGAGAGTCCCGATTAGATCATATTACATTATGGTTAATAAAAGAATTCAGCGAAATTCTATCACATTTGTTAAATTTACGTCGCTCCTATTTCAGATAGTGTATTGGGCTAAGCGGCATCTCAAAGCGCATGAAATGACCAGTGAAATGCACTATTAAACTTCTAGGGTAAGGGAAAGAGAGAACCGATTAGGTCATTTTATATTACGGTTAATATAAGAATTCAGCAAAATTCTGTCACATTTGTTCAACTTACATCGCTCCTATTTCAGATAGCGTATTGGGCTAAGCGGCATCTCAAAGCGCATGAAATGGCGAGTAAAATGCACTATTAAACTTCTAGGGTGGGGCAAACAGAGACCCGATTAGATCATTTTATATTATGGTTAATTTAAGAATTCAGCAAAATCCTATCACATTTGTTCAATTTAGGTCGCTCCTATTTCAGATAGCGTACTGGGCTAGGCGGCATCTTAATGCGCGTGGAATGGCGAGTAACATCCACTATTAAACTTCTAGGCTAGGGCGAACAGAGACCCGATTAGATCATTTTACATTATGGTTAATAAAAGAATTCAGCGAAATTCTATCACATTTGTTCAATTTACGTCGCTCCTATTTCAGATAGCGTATTGGGCTAGGCGGCATCTCAAAGCGCATGAAATGGGGAGTAAAATGCACTATTAAACTTCTAGGCTAGGGCGAACAGAGACCCGATTAGATCATTTTACATTATGGTTAATAAAAGAATTCAGCGAAATTCTATCACATTTGTTCAATTTACGTCGCTCCTATTTCAGATATCGTATTGGGCTAAGCGGTATCTCAAAGCGCATGAAATGAGGAGTAAAATGCACTATTAAAGTTCTAGTGTAGGGCAAACAGAGACCCGACTAGATCATTTTATAATATGGTTAATTTAAGAATTCAGCGAAATACTATCACATTCGTTCAATTTACGTCGCTCCTATTTCAGATAGCGTATTGGGCAACGCGGCATCTCAAAGCGCATGGAATGACGAGTAAAATGCACTATTAAACTTCTAGGGTAGGGCAAACAGAGACCCGATTAGATCATTTTATATTATGGATAATTTAAGAATTCAGCAAAATTCTATCACATTTGTTCAATTTACGTCGCTCCTATTTCTGATAGCGTACTGGGCTAGGCGGCATCTTAAAGCGCGTGGAATGGCGAGTAAAATGCACTATTAAACTTCTAGGGTAGGGCAAACAGAGACCCGATTAGATCATTGTATATTATGGTTAATTTAAGAATTCAACGAAATTCTATCACATTTGTTCAATTTACGTCGCTCCTATTTCAGATAGCGTATTGGGCTAAGCGGCACCTCAAAGCGCATGAAATGTCGAGTAAAATGCACTATTAAAGTTCTAGGGTAGGGCAAACAGAGACCCGACTAGATCATTTTATATTATGGTTAATTTAAGAATTCAGCGAAATACTATCACATTCGTTCAGTTTACGTCGCTCCTATTTCAGATAGCGTATTGGGCTAAGCGGCATCTCAAAGCGCATGAAATGAGGAGTAAAATGCACTATTAAAGTTCTAGGGTAGGGCAAACAGAGACCCGACTAGATCATTTTATATTATGGTTAATTTAAGAATTCAGCGAAATACTATCACATTCGTTCAATTTACGTCGCTCCTATTTCAGATAGCGTATTGGGCAAAGCGGCATCTCAAAGTGCATGAAATGACGAGTAAAATGCACTATTAAACTTCTAGGGTAGGACAAGCAGTGACCCGATTAGATCATTTTATATTATGGTTAATTTAAGAATTCAGCAAAATTCTATCACATTTGTTCAATTTAGGTCGCTCCTATTTCAGATAGCGTACTGGGCTAGGCGGCATCTTAATGCGCGTGGAATGGCGAGTAACATCCACTATTAAACTTCTAGGCTAGGGCGAACAGAGACACGATTAGATCATTTTACATTATGGTTAATAAAAGAATTCAGCGAAATTCTATCACATTTGTTCAACTTACGTCGCTCCTATTTCAGATAGCGTATTGGGCTAAGCGGCATCTCAAAGCGCATGAAATGGCGAGTAAAATGCACTATTAAACTTCTAGGGTAGGGCAAACAGAGACCCGATTAGATCATTTTATATTATGGTTAATTTAAGACTTCAGCAAAATTCTATCACATTTGTTCAATTTAGGTCGCTCCTATTTCAGATAGCGTACTGGGCTAGGCGGCATCATAATGCGCGTGGAATGGCGAGTAACATCCACTATTAAACTTCTAGGCTAGGGCGAACAGAGACCCGATTAGATCATTTTACATTATGGTTAATAAAAGAATTCACCGAAATTCTGTCACATTTGTTCAATTTACGTCGCTCCTATTTCAGATAGCGTATTGGGCTAAGCGGCATCTCAAAGCGCATGAAATGGCGAGTAAAATGCACTATGAAACTTCTAGGGTAGGGCAAACAGAGACCCGATTAGATCATTTGATATTATGGTTAATTTAAGAATTCAGCGAAATTCTATCACATTTGTTCAATTTACGTCGCTCCTATTTCAGATAGCGTATTGGGCTAAGCGGCATCTCAAAGCGCATGAAATGGCGAGTAAAATGCACTATTAAACGTCTAGGGAAGGGCAAACAGAGACCCGATTAGATCATTTTATACTATGGTTAATTCAAGAATTCAGCAAAATTCTATCACATTTGTTCAATTTACGTCGCTCCTATTTCAGATAGCGTATTGGGCTAGGCGGCATCTCAAAGCGTATGAAATGGCGAGTAAAATGCACTATTAAACTTCTATGATAGGGCAATCAGAGACCCGATTAGATCATTTTATATTTTGGTTTATATAAGAATTCAGCCAAATTCTATCACATTTGTTCAATTTACGTCGCTCCTATTTCAGATAGCGTATTGGGCTAAGCGGTATCTCAAAGTGCATGAAATGAGGAGTAAAATGCACTATTAAAGTTCTAGGGTAGGACAAGCAGTGACCCGATTAGATCATTTTATATTTTGGTTAATATAAGAATTCAGCGAAATTCTATCACATTTGTTCAACTTACGTCGCTCCTATTTCAGATAGCGAACTGGGCTAGGCGGCATCTTAAAGCGCGTGGAATGGCGAGTAAAATGCACTACTAAACTTCTATGATAGGGCAATCAGAGACCCGATTAGATCATTTTATATTTTGGTTAATATAAGAATTCAGCGAAATTCTATCACATTTGTTCAATTTACGTCGCTCCTATTACAGATAGCTTATTGTGCTTAGCGGCATCTCAAAGCGCATGAAGTGACGAGTGAAATGCACTATTAAACTTCTAGGGTAGGGCAAACAGGGACCCGATTATATCATTTTACATTATGGTTAATGTAAGAATTCAGCGAAATTCTATCACATTTGTTCAATTTTCGTCGCTCCTATTTCAGATACATTATTGGGCTTAGCGGCATCTCAAAGCGCATGAAGTGTCGAGTGAAATGCCCTATTAAACTTCTAGGGTAGGGCAAACAGAGACCCGATTAGATCATTTTATATTATGGTTAATTTAAGAATTCAGCAAAATTCTATCACATTTGTTCAACTTACGTCGCTCCTATTTCAGATAGCGTACTGGGACGGGCGGCATCTTAAAGCGCGTGGAATGGCGAGTAAAATGCACTGTTAAACTTCTATGATAGGGCAATCAGGGACCCGATCAAATCATTTTATATTTTGGTTAATATAAGAATTCAAGGAAATTCTATCACATTTGTTCAATTTACGTCGCTCCTATTTCAGATAGCGTATTGGGCTAAGCGGCATCTCAAAGCACATGAAATGGCGAGTAAAATGCACTATTAAACTTCTAGGGTAGGACAAGCAGTGACCCGATTAGATCATTTTATATTATGGTTAATTTAAGAATTCAGCAAAATTCTATCACATTTGTTCAATTTAGGTCGCTCCTATTTCAGATGGCGTACTGGGCTAGGCGGCATCTTAATGCGCGTGGAATGGCGAGTAACATCAACTATTAAACTTCTAGGCTAGGGCGAACAGAGACACGATTAGATCATTTTACATTATGGTTAATAAAAGAATTCAGCGAAATTCTATCACATTTGTTCAACTTACGTCGCTCCTATTTCAGATAGCGTATTGGGCTAAGCGGCATCTCAAAGCGCATGAAATGGCGAGTAAAATGCACTATTAAACTTCTAGGGTGGGGCAAACAGAGACCCGATTAGATCATTTTATATTATGGTTAATTTAAGAATTCAGCAAAATCCTATCACATTTGTTCAATTTAGGTCGCTCCTATTTCAGTTAGCGTACTGGGCTAGGCGGCATCTTAATGCGCGTGGAATGGCGAGTAACATCCACTATTAAACTTCTAGGCTAGGGCGAACAGAGACCCGATTAGATCATTTTACATTATGGTTAATAAAAGAATTCAGCGAAATTCTATCACATTTGTTCAATTTACGTCGCTCCTATTTCAGATAGCGTACTGGGCTACGCGTTAGCATAAAGCGCGTGGAATGGCGAGTAAAATGCACTATTAAACTTCTATGATAGGGCAATCAGAGACCCGATGAGATCATTTTATATTTTGGTTAATATAAGAATTCAGCGAAATTCTATCACATTTGTTCAATTTATATCGCTCCTATTTCAGATAGCGTATTGGGCTAAGCGGCATCTCAAAGCGCATGAAATGAGGAGTAAAATGCACTATTAAAGTTCTAGGGTAGGGCAAACAGAGACCCGACTAGATCATTTTATATTATAGTTAATTTAAGAATTCAGCGAAGTACTATCACATTCGTTCAATTTACGTCGCTCCTATTTCAGATAGCGTATTGGGCTAAGCGGTATCTCAAAGCGCATGAAATGAGGAGTAGAATGCACTCTTAAACTTCTAGGGTAGGGCAAACAGAGACCCGACTAGATCATTTTATATTATGGTTAATTTAAGAATTCAGCGAAATACTATCACATTCGTTCAATTTACGTTGCTCCTATTTCAGATAGCGTACTGGGCTAAACGGCATCTCAAAGCGCATGGAATGAGGAGTAGAATGCACTATTAAAGTTCTAGGGTAGGGCAAACAGAGACCCGACTAGATCATTTTATATTATGGTTAATTTAAGAATTCAGCGAAATACTATCACATTCGTTCAATTTACGTCGCTCCTATTTCAGATAGCGTATTGGGCAAAGCGGCATCTCAAAGCGCATGAAATGACGAGTAAAATGCACTATTAAACTTCTAGGGCAGGGCAAACAGAGTCCCGATTAGATCATTTTATATTATGGTTAATTTAATCATTCAGCAAAATTCTATCACTTTTGTTCAATTTACGTCGTTCCTATTTCAGATAGCGTACTGGGCTAGGCGGCACCTTAAAGCGCGTGGAATGGCGAGCAAAATGCACTATTAAGCTTCTATGATAGGGCAATAAGAGACCCGATTAGATCATTTTATATTTTGGTTAATATAAGAATTCAGCGAAATTCCATCACATTTATTCAATTTACGTCGCTCCTATTTCAGATAGCTTATTGAGCTAAGCGGCATCTCAAAGCGCATGAAATGAGGAGTGAAATGCACTATTAAACTTCTAGGGTAGGGCGAACAGAGACCGGATTAGATCATTTTACATTAAGGTTAATATAAGAATTCAGGGAAATTCTATCACATTTGTTCAATTTACGTCGCTCCTATTTCAGGTAGCGTATTGGGCTAAGCGGCACCTCAAAGCGCATGAAATGGCGAGTAAAATGCACTATTAAACTTCTAGGGTAAGGGAAAGAGAGAACCGATTAGGTCATTTTATATTACGGTTAATGTAAGAATTAAGCGTAATTCTATCACATTTGTGCAATTTACGTCACTCCTATTTCAGGTAGCCTACTGGGCTAGCCGGCATATTAAAGCGCGTGAAATAGCGAGTAAAATGCACGATTAGCCTTCTATGATAGGGCAATCAGAGACCCGATTAGACCATTTTATATTATGGTTAATTTAAGAATTCAGCAAAATTCTGTCACATTTGTTCAATTTACGTTGCTCCTATTTCAGATAGCGTATTGGGATAAGCAGCATCTCAAAGCGCATGAAATGGCGAATAAAATTCACTATTAAACTTATAGGCTAGGGCGAACAGAGACCCGATTAGATCATTTTACATTATGGTGAATAAAAGAATTCAGCGAAATTCTATCACTTTTGTTCAATTTACGTCTCTCCTATTTCAGATAGCGCAGTGTGCTAAGCGGCATCTCAAAGCGCATGAAATGACGAGTGAAATGCACTATTAAACTTCTAGGGTAAGGCAAAGAGAGTCCCGATTAGATCATATTACATTATGGTTAATAAAAGAATTCAGCGAAATTCTATCACATTTGTTAAATTTACGTCGCTCCTATTTCAGATAGTGTATTGGGCTAAGCGGCATCTCAAAGCGCATGAAATGACCAGTGAAATGCACTATTAAACTTCTAGGGTAAGGGAAAGAGAGAACCGATTAGGTCATTTTATATTACGGTTAATATAAGAATTCAGCAAAATTCTGTCACATTTGTTCAACTTACGTCGCTCCTATTTCAGATAGCGTATTGGGCTAAGCGGCATCTCAAAGCGCATGAAATGGCGAGTAAAATGCACTATTAAACTTCTAGGGTGGGGCAAACAGAGACCCGATTAGATCATTTTATATTATGGTTAATTTAAGAATTCAGCAAAATCCTATCACATTTGTTCAATTTAGGTCGCTCCTATTTCAGATAGCGTACTGGGCTAGGCGGCATCTTAATGCGCGTGGAATGGCGAGTAACATCCACTATTAAACTTCTAGGCTAGGGCGAACAGAGACCCGATTAGATCATTTTAGATTATGGTTAATAAAAGAATTCAGCGAAATTCTATCACATTTGTTCAATTTACGTCGCTCCTATTTCAGATAGCGTATTGGGCTAAGCGGTATCTCAAAGCGCATGAAATGAGGAGTAGAATGCACTATTAAAGTTCTAGGGTAGGGCAAACAGAGACCCGACTAGATCATTTTATATTATGGTTAATTTAAGAATTCAGCGAAATACTATCACATTCGTTCAATTTACGTCGCTCCTATTTCAGATAGCGTATTGGGCTAAACGGCATCTCAAAGCGCATGAAATGAGGAGTAGAATGCACTATTAAAGTTCTAGGGTAGGGCAAACAGAGACCCGACTAGATCATTTTATATTATGGTTAATTTAAGAATTCAGCAAAATTCTATCACTTTTGTTCAATTTACGTCGTTCCTATTTCAGATAGCGTACTGGGCTAGGCGGCACCTTAAAGCGCGTGGAATGGCGAGCAAAATGCACTATTAAGCTTCTATGATAGGGCAATAAGAGACCCGATTAGATCATTTTATATTTTGGTTAATATAAGAATTCAGCGAAATTCCATCACATTTATTCAATTTACGTCGCTCCTATTTCAGATAGCTTATTGAGCTAAGCGGCATCTCAAAGCGCATGAAATGAGGAGTGAAATGCACTATTAAACTTCTAGGGTAGGGCGAACAGAGACCGGATTAGATCATTTTACATTAAGGTTAATATAAGAATTCAGGGAAATTCTATCACATTTGTTCAATTTACGTCGCTCCTATTTCAGATAGCGTATTGGGCTAAGCGGCACCTCAAAGCGCATGAAATGGCGAGTAAAATGCACTATTAAACTTCTAGGGTAAGGGAAAGAGAGAACCGATTAGGTCATTTTATATTACGGTTAATGTAAGAATTAAGCGTAATTCTATCACATTTGTGCAATTTACGTCACTCCTATTTCAGGTAGCCTACTGGGCTAGCCGGCATATTAAAGCGCGTGAAATAGCGAGTAAAATGCACGATTAGCCTTCTATGATAGGGCAATCAGAGACCCGATTAGACCATTTTATATTATGGTTAATTTAAGAATTCAGCAAAATTCTGTCACATTTGTTCAATTTACGTTGCTCCTATTTCAGATAGCGTATTGGGATAAGCAGCATCTCAAAGCGCATGAAATGGCGAATAAAATTCACTATTAAACTTATAGGCTAGGGCGAACAGAGACCCGATTAGATCATTTTACATTATGGTGAATAAAAGAATTCAGCGAAATTCTATCACTTTTGTTCAATTTACGTCTCTCCTATTTCAGATAGCGCAGTGTGCTAAGCGGCATCTCAAAGCGCATGAAATGACGAGTGAAATGCACTATTAAACTTCTAGGGTAAGGCAAAGAGAGTCCTGATTAGATCATATTACATTATGGTTAATAAAAGAATTCAGCGAAATTCTATCACATTTGTTAAATTTACGTCGCTCCTATTTCAGATAGTGTATTGGCTAAGCGGCATCTCAAAGCGCATGAAATGACCAGTGAAATGCACTATTAAACTTCTAGGGTAAGGGAAAGAGAGAACCGATTAGGTCATTTTATATTACGGTTAATATAAGAATTCAGCAAAATTCTGTCACATTTGTTCAACTTACGTCGCTCCTATTTCAGATAGCGTATTGGGCTAAGCGGCATCTCAAAGCGCATGAAATGGCGAGTAAAATGCACTATTAAACTTCTAGGGTGGGGCAAACAGAGACCCGATTAGATCATTTTATATTATGGTTAATTTAAGAATTCAGCAAAATCCTATCACATTTGTTCAATTTAGGTCGCTCCTATTTCAGATAGCGTACTGGGCTAGGCGGCATCTTAATGCGCGTGGAATGGCGAGTAACATCCACTATTAAACTTCTAGGCTAGGGCGAACAGAGACCCGATTAGATCATTTTAGATTATGGTTAATAAAAGAATTCAGCGAAATTCTATCACATTTGTTCAATTTACGTCGCTCCTATTTCAGATAGCGTATTGGGCTAGGCGGCATCTCAAAGCGCATGAAATGGGGAGTAAAATGCACTATTAACTTCTAGGCTAGGGCGAACAGAGACCCGATTAGATCATTTTACATTATGGTTAATAAAAGAATTCAGCGAAATTCTATCACATTTGTTCAATTTACGTCGCTCCTATTTCAGATATCGTATTGGGCTAAGCGGTATCTCAAAGCGCATGAAATGAGGAGTAAAATGCACTATTAAAGTTCTAGTGTAGGGCAAACAGAGACCCGACTAGATCATTTTATAATATGGTTAATTTAAGAATTCAGCGAAATACTATCACATTCGTTCAATTTACGTCGCTCCTATTTCAGATAGCGTATTGGGCACGCGGCATCTCAAAGCGCATGAAATGACGAGTAAAATGCACTATTAAACTTCTAGGGTAGGGCAAACAGAGACCCGATTAGATCATTTTATATTATGGATAATTTAAGAATTCAGCAAAATTCTATCACATTTGTTCAATTTACGTCGCTCCTATTTCTGATAGCGTACTGGGCTAGGCGGCATCTTAAAGCGCGTGGAATGGCGAGTAAAATGCACTATTAAACTTCTAGGGTAGGGCAAACAGAGACCCGATTAGATCATTGTATATTATGGTTAATTTAAGAATTCAACGAAATTCTATCACATTTGTTCAATTTACGTCGCTCCTATTTCAGATAGCGTATTGGGCTAAGCGGCACCTCAAAGCGTATGAAATGTCGAGTAAAATGCACTATTAAAGTTCTAGGGTAGGGCAAACAGAGACCCGACTAGATCATTTTATATTATGGTTAATTTAAGAATTCAGCGAAATACTATCACATTCGTTCAGTTTACGTCGCTCCTATTTCAGATAGCGTATTGGGCTAAGCGGCATCTCAAAGCGCATGAAATGAGGAGTAAAATGCACTATTAAAGTTCTAGGGTAGGGCAAACAGAGACCCGACTAGATCATTTTATATTATGGTTAATTTAAGAATTCAGCGAAATACTATCACATTCGTTCAATTTACGTCGCTCCTATTTCAGATAGCGTATTGGGCAAAGCGGCATCTCAAAGTGCATGAAATGACGAGTAAAATGCACTATTAAACTTCTAGGGTAGGATAAGCAGTGACCCGATTAGATCATTTTATATTATGGTTAATTTAAGAATTCAGCAAAATTCTATCACATTTGTTCAATTTAGGTCGCTCCTATTTCAGATAGCGTACTGGGCTAGGCGGCATCTTAATGCGCGTGGAATGGCGAGTAACATCCACTATTAAACTTCTAGGCTAGGGCGAACAGAGACACGATTAGATCATTTTACATTATGGTTAATAAAAGAATTCAGCGAAATTCTATCACATTTGTTCAACTTACGTCGCTCCTATTTCAGATAGCGTATTGGGCTAAGCGGCATCTCAAAGCGCATGAAATGGCGAGTAAAATGCACTATTAAACTTCTAGGGTAGGGCAAACAGAGACCCGATTAGATCATTTTATATTATGGTTAATTTAAGACTTCAGCAAAATTCTATCACATTTGTTCAATTTAGGTCGCTCCTATTTCAGATAGCGTACTGGGCTAGGCAGCATCTTAATGCGCGTGAATGGCGAGTAACATCCACTATTAAACTTCTAGGCTAGGGCGAACAGAGACCCGATTAGATCATTTTACATTATGGTTAATAAAAGAATTCACCGAAATTCTGTCACATTTGTTCAATTTACGTCGCTCCTATTTCAGATAGCGTATTGGGCTAAGCGGCATCTCAAAGCGCATGAAATGGCGAGTAAAATGCACTATTAAACTTCTAGGGTAGGGCAAACAGAGACCCGATTAGATCATTTGATATTATGGTTAATTTAAGAATTCAGCGAAATTCTATCACATTTGTTCAATTTACGTCGCTCCTATTTCAGATAGCGTATTGGGCTAAGCGGCATCTCAAAGCGCATGAAATGGCGAGTAAAATGCACTATTAAACGTCTAGGGAAGGGCAAACAGAGACCCGATTAGATCATTTTATATTATGGTTAATTCAAGAATTCAGCAAAATTCTATCACATTTGTTCAATTTACGTCGCTCCTATTTCAGATAGCGTACTGGGCTAGGCGGCATCTTAAAGCGTGCGGAATGGCGAGTAAAATGCACTATTAAACTTCTATGATAGGGCAATCAGAGACCCGATTAGATCATTTTATATTTTGTTTTATATAAGAATTCAGCCAAATTCTATCACATTTGTTCAATTTACGTCGCTCCTATTTCAGATAGCGTATTGGGCTAAGCGGCATCTCAAAGCGTATGAAATGGCGAATAAAATGCACTATTAAAGTTGTAGGCTAGGGCGAACAGAGACCCGGTTAGATCATTTTACATTATGGTTAATAAAAGAATTCAGCGAAATTCTATCACATTTGTTCAATTTACGTCGCTCCTATTTCAGATATCGTATTGGGCTAAGCGGTATCTCAAAGTGCATGAAATGAGTAGTAAAATGCACTATTAAAGTTCTAGGGTAGGACAAGCAGTGACCCGATTAGATCATTTTATATTTTGGTTAATATAAGAATTCAGCGAAATTCTATCACATTTGTTCAACTTACGTCGCTCCTATTTCAGATAGCGAACTGGGCTAGGCGGCATCTTAAAGCGCGTGGAATGGCGAGTAAAATGCACTACTAAACTTCTATGATAGGGCAATCAGAGACCCGATTAGATCATTTTATATTTTGGTTAATATAAGAATTCAGCGAAATTCTATCACATTTGTTCAATTTACGTCGCTCCTATTACAGATAGCTTATTGTGCTTAGCGGCATCTCAAAGCGCATGAAGTGACGAGTGAAATGCACTATTAAACTTCTAGGGTAGGGCAAACAGGGACCCGATTATATCATTTTACATTATGGTTAATGTAAGAATTCAGCGAAATTCTATCACATTTGTTCAATTTTCGTCGCTCCTATTTCAGATACATTATTGGGCTTAGCGGCATCTCAAAGCGCATGAAGTGTCGAGTGAAATGCCCTATTAAACTTCTAGGGTAGGGCAAACAGAGACCCGATTAGATCATTTTATATTATGGTTAATTTAAGAATTCAGCAAAATTCTATCACATTTGTTCAACTTACGTCGCTCCTATTTCAGATAGCGTACTGGGACGGGCGGCATCTTAAAGCGCGTGGAATGGCGAGTAAAATGCACTGTTAAACTTCTATGATAGGGCAATCAGGGACCCGATCAAATCATTTTATATTTTGGTTAATATAAGAATTCAAGGAAATTCTATCACATTTGTTCAATTTACGTCGCTCCTATTTCAGATAGCGTATTGGGCTAAGCGGCATCTCAAAGCACATGAAATGGCGAGTAAAATGCACTATTAAACTTCTAGGGTAGGACAAGCAGTGACCCGATTAGATCATTTTATATTATGGTTAATTTAAGAATTCAGCAAAATTCTATCACATTTGTTCAATTTAGGTCGCTCCTATTTCAGATGGCGTACTGGGCTAGGCGGCATCTTAATGCGCGTGGAATGGCGAGTAACATCAACTATTAAACTTCTAGGCTAGGGCGAACAGAGACACGATTAGATCATTTTACATTATGGTTAATAAAAGAATTCAGCGAAATTCTATCACATTTGTTCAACTTACGTCGCTCCTATTTCAGATAGCGTATTGGGCTAAGCGGCATCTCAAAGCGCATGAAATGGCGAGTAAAATGCACTATTAAACTTCTAGGGTGGGGCAAACAGAGACCCGATTAGATCATTTTATATTATGGTTAATTTAAGAATTCAGCAAAATCCTATCACATTTGTTCAATTTAGGTCGCTCCTATTTCAGTTAGCGTACTGGGCTAGGCGGCATCTTAATGCGCGTGGAATGGCGAGTAACATCCACTATTAAACTTCTAGGCTAGGGCGAACAGAGACCCGATTAGATCATTTTACATTATGGTTAATAAAAGAATTCAGCGAAATTCTATCACATTTGTTCAATTTACGTCGCTCCTATTTCAGATAGCGTACTGGGCTACGGGTTAGCATAAAGCGCGTGGAATGGCGAGTAAAATGCACTATTAAACTTCTATGATAGGGCAATCAGAGACCCGATTAGATCATTTTATATTTTGGTTAATATAAGAATTCAGCGAAATTCTATCACATTTGTTCAATTTATATCGCTCCTATTTCAGATAGCGTATTGGGCTAAGCGGCATCTCAAAGCGCATGAAATGAGGAGTAAAATGCACTATTAAAGTTCTAGGGTAGGGCAAACAGAGACCCGACTAGATCATTTTATATTATAGTTAATTTAAGAATTCAGCGAAGTACTATCACATTCGTTCAATTTACGTCGCTCCTATTTCAGATAGCGTATTGGGCTAAGCGGTATCTCAAAGCGCATGAAATGAGGAGTAGAATGCACTATTAAACTTCTAGGGTAGGGCAAACAGAGACCCGACTAGATCATTTTATATTATGGTTAATTTAAGAATTCAGCGAAATACTATCACATTCGTTCAATTTACGTTGCTCCTATTTCAGATAGCGTACTGGGCTAAACGGCATCTCAAAGCGCATGGAATGAGGAGTAGAATGCACTATTAAAGTTCTAGGGTAGGGCAAACAGAGACCCGACTAGATCATTTTATATTATGGTTAATTTAAGAATTCAGCGAAATACTATCACATTCGTTCAATTTACGTCGCTCCTATTTCAGATAGCGTATTGGGCAAAGCGGCATCTCAAAGCGCATGAAATGACGAGTAAAATGCACTATTAAACTTCTAGGGCAGGGCAAACAGAGTCCCGATTAGATCATTTTATATTATGGTTAATTTAATCATTCAGCAAAATTCTATCACTTTTGTTCAATTTACGTCGTTCCTATTTCAGATAGCGTACTGGGCTAGGCGGCACCTTAAAGCGCGTGGAATGGCGAGCAAAATGCACTATTAAGCTTCTATGATAGGGCAATAAGAGACCCGATTAGATCATTTTATATTTTGGTTAATATAAGAATTCAGCGAAATTCCATCACATTTATTCAATTTACGTCGCTCCTATTTCAGATAGCTTATTGAGCTAAGCGGCATCTCAAAGCGCATGAAATGAGGAGTGAAATGCACTATTAAACTTCTAGGGTAGGGCGAACAGAGACCGGATTAGATCATTTTACATTAAGGTTAATATAAGAATTCAGGGAAATTCTATCACATTTGTTCAATTTACGTCGCTCCTATTTCAGATAGCGTATTGGGCTAAGCGGCACCTCAAAGCGCATGAAATGGCGAGTAAAATGCACTATTAAACTTCTAGGGTAAGGGAAAGAGAGAACCGATTAGGTCATTTTATATTACGGTTAATGTAAGAATTAAGCGTAATTCTATCACATTTGTGCAATTTACGTCACTCCTATTTCAGGTAGCCTACTGGGCTAGCCGGCATATTAAAGCGCGTGAAATAGCGAGTAAAATGCACGATTAGCCTTCTATGATAGGGCAATCAGAGACCCGATTAGACCATTTTATATTATGGTTAATTTAAGAATTCAGCAAAATTCTGTCACATTTGTTCAATTTACGTTGCTCCTATTTCAGATAGCGTATTGGGATAAG